>JAVALU010002155.1:22500-113043 GCA_030770095.1 Gila robusta | reverse complement strand
TGCTTTATATTCAGCAAATGAGCTGTTCCTCTGGGTCCTAAAGTCAGTTCCATTATGCATTCAGATTTAGACACTATAAAATATATTTTTTGGTAAAGTTTTAGCATTTTTAGTATGAATTCTGACCATTTTTAGGTTTTTCTATGTGTACTGAAGTATTCCTCGCATTCCATTCATTTCTAAGGAGGTCAAGAAACTAAGGGGAAGAATTTGTTACTTTTTTATTACAACCACATAAACTTTTATAACAAAAACGTAAAAAAGTCCTAAGGTCTTGGACCACTCTGATGAACACTCAATTTTTAATAAAAAAAATTAGTTTAAGGTCAACATTGACCCGAGGGAAGGATGAGAAACAATTCAAAGTAGATTAAATGAATAAAATAAATGATTAATGAAAATAAAATACTGAAAAATACACAATACAATTAATAATAAAATCTCAATATATCACATAACATGTCAGATAAAATTATAAAAGGCCTTAAATGCTAAGGAAGCTTTTAATTTAGGGCTTATACATTAATATTGCTAAATGATTTAGTACATTTAAAGGTGCTCTAAGCGATGTCACGCGTTTTTTAGGCCAAAACATTTTTTGTCACATACAGCAAACATCTCCTCACTATCCGCTAGCTGCCTGTCCCCTGAACACACTGTAAAAAAACGCGGTCTCTGCAGACACCCCAGGCTCCACAAACGGCAACAAAAACAAACTGGGCTAACCCGCACCACCAAACATAACAAACTGTTCCAGCCAATAACCGACAAGAAGGGTTTGGGGGGTTAGTGCGCGGATGAGGAGGAGGGAGGGTCTAGCTAGCCTCCGTTTTGTTTGACAATAGTTCGAACGTCAACAAGAAGTGACGTCACCCAGGATCGCTTAGAGAACCTTTAATGTTGTGAGTTATTTACTCCTCATAAATAACAGATAAGTTATTTTACGCTAATCATTTATTCAGGGCTTCACAGATTGTGTTGAACAGTGTTTGATCACCTGGTACGAGAGCATCTCTCCTGCAGTCATACAGCATCCCCAGCTGGAAGGGTCTCCCTAGAGCTGCAGACTCTATTGAATTCACTCCCACTGGATCCATGCTGGACAAAACACAGTAAATAAGAAATCAACCAGTGAGATTACTGATAGAGGTTTGACAGATATTTTTTAAAGCTAGTATTCATATCAATTCGGAAGTTGGTTCTTAAATATGAGCTTTAGCGCCATCTGGCGAGTCTATAAAAAAGCCCAATGCCTTAAAATTCGTCAGTTTTAATACACGGGTTTCTTGTATACAAACAATACCGGATGCGCGCGCATCCAGGGGGCAAAAAACCGCTATCTGTTATGCCGAGTTCTGTAAAAGAACATTGTAATTAACGTAGATTTCGCATTGTTTGTAATTTCTTGTTGACTCAATAATAAACTGCAATTTCCGAGTTGGGTCTGTTTGTTTGTGTTTCATATTAATATAACATTATGTAAAACGTCCAACTGTTTACGGATCAAAATCCGGACATACTGTGATGCATGTATGAATTATCATGTTAGACTAAGTTAGTAATGTAATAGCCTCTATAGAGCCCGAATTTGCTTTTATATAAGTTATCCTTGTTTACGTTACTTTACGACCTGCAACATATCATGACTGCACACATATAACGTTACTTTACTGTAAATCAAAGATTTGACGATGGATTATGTGGGAAGTAGTACCTCCGACCAGTCCCGGCGCCAGGACAAACGACTTGGGGGGCTTTTACAATTCTTAGGGGGGCTTGCGGGGGGGGGGGGGGGGGGGGGGCCCATATTGAAAAAAAAAAGAGAATTATTTAGTGTTAAACTAGTTAACACTAGTATGCGGCGCGCATACCGCTGCGACAACGGAGTAAGAAACACCGGAGCACCGGAGCTCATCGCGCCCACTCTAGTCAATGCTTGTGTTTACACCAACCGCGACGCGGCGTTTCAGAAGCATCCCAGAAGCGGCTCTCCGCACCGCTTCACTAAAGATAGGTGCTAACGTAAGTCTATTTTCAACGGACGCCGCGTCCAAGCCGCACCGTAAATACAAAATAACAGTAAATAAACACTGTAAATTTTTAAAATAAACACCCTGTAAGGACTCCCAATTGTATTGCACACCAATATATCCTTGGTAGAAACCAGAGCCGTTGAAAAACAGAGTTGCGACACACTTTGATCTCGCCGCCACGCGGTCACGTGGTTTATGTAGCTCTCAATAGTTCCAAACAAATCCGCGTTGCCAATGATTTTAAAGCGGGGCAGACAGCAGCAGCTGAATTTGCAGCAATTATCGGTAAATATTGACGCATAATGTACATTGATTTTTTAGTTGACACCTAAATGGCTTGCATATAATAGCATATTTTTTACTGGGGAGTAGCAGAAACGGCATTAATACGTTTTTGTGTTTATTTTTGGAGGGAAATGGGGTGCTCCCATAACGTAGAATACATTTACAGCACAGCAACGACCATTTGCAGCAAATTTCTGTAAATATGATGGAGAGACGGCATTAACGTTAACGGTGTGGTCAGTTGAAATGAAACTGGAGATATGGTTACTGATACTGACTGGAATAATTCATAATATTAACGTTATTGTTAACGGGATTCATTTCAGTATACATTTACATACTGTACACAGTACATAGTATGCATGTATTTGTGTGTGTTCTGATGAATGGTTTGAAGGGATGTAGGGGTACATTAGCTATACTAAAATTAATCCTATAATGTTAATGTTAGATCGTATTTATAGTTATTTCACTCAGTAACCATCTCTCCAGTTACACACACATGTATATGTATACATACACACACACACATATATATATATATATATATATATATATATATATATATATATATATATATATATATATATATTGTGTGTGTGTATGCATACTCTACCAGCCAAAGTTTTGGATCAGTAGGCTAAGATTTTTAATGTTTTTAAAATAAGTCATCTCTTCTGCTTACCAAAGCTGCATTTATTTGATTAAAAATACACATTTAAAAAAAAAAAATATATATATATATATATATATGACAATTTAAAATAACTATTTTCTATTTTAATATATTTTAAAATCTCATTTATTCTTGTGATCAAAGCTGAATTGTCAGCATCATAACTCCAGTCTTCAGTGTCACATGATCCTTCAGAAATCATTCTAATATGTGGATTTGATGCTCAAAAAACATTCATTATTATTATCAATGCTGAAAACAGTTGCGTACAATTTATTTCAGGATTTTTTGACGAATAGAAAGATCCATAACATGTATGTTTTTAACATATGATCCATAACTGTTAACGGGATTCATTTCAGTATGGCTAATACTGAATGTATGGCCCTTCATCCTTCCCTAAATCATAGACTAAACCATTCATCAGAAAACACCCACAAACACATGTATACGATGTACTGTGTACAGTACACATGTATTTATATCACACATAACTAACCTTAACCCATACACATAATATATTGTGTATGTATATATACTTTTATATATATATATATATATATATATATATATATATATATGTGTGTGTGTGTGTGTATAGCGGAGTTTGGCTGTTCCTCACCCAGTTGTATTAATGTCGTGTTATTGTTCATATTACTGTATATAGACAAATTTTATTTTGATGCTTTGGAAAAACATTGTTCTTGAAACTTTCATGCCAATAAAGCCCTTTGTATTGAATATATTTGTGTGTGTTTAATTTGAGCGAAGGGGGACTGCTCCCATAAGGTATAATACATTTACAGTATGTACTGTATATATTTTTCTTGTGCTTCTATGGTCATAATAACCAACATCCTTATGTTATGTTAAAAACATTCACATAAACATGCACATCAAGTGAATATCAATGAATGGCAGAAGCTGCTTAGTTTAAGTCAAGAAAGAAGTTTAATCAATTTGAAATATAACAAAATATATATATCTATATCCATATACAAACCACTATTGTTATTCAAATTTTGAATAATCAAAAACTGTAGAAAAGGTTTCTGGTGTGTGTTTCCTAATATCCAGTAGTTCGTCTTTGGTGAAACTGATAGGAAAAGAATGACTAAACGCAGAACAAACGAACAAAAACAACAAATTTAATACATAAGATAAACGTTGTATGACAACGAACTTGAAAAGAAAATTTGAGGTAAACGTAGCCCAACTGACATCAGGTTACGGTAAGTTAGCTAACGTTAGTGAAGTGTTGGTCACGTAAACTATAGCTGCAATTAACCTATTAGCTTCCAATAAACATTAACTAAAACTGGCTACATAAAATATAACTACTGACTAGATTCACGAGAGGTCGGCTAATGTGAGTAAAAGTAAAAAAATACAGTAATTTCATTCATTTACCTGCGAGCGTACCTCGGAAACACTGAAAATGAATGGGGTTCAATGCTGGAACTATCAGTGTTTGGAACTATTGGCTGCTCCACGACACGCGTTACTTCCGCATTCCAAAGTTCCTATGGCGGTCTATGGGAGTGTCGCAACTCTGTTTTTCAACGGCTCTGGTAGAAACCATAGACTGTAAGGTAGAAACCCAAAAATCAAGAAAAATCACATGGTCTCGCGCATCCAGTCGCGTTGCTTCTGAAATGCTCCTGGTGTGAGTTGGCACCGCGTGGAGGACAGAATAAAATCTTGTCGGAGCCGTAATGCACTGCAGACCTGTGCAGTGTACAAAAGGGGTAAAGTCGAGAACAGTTCAGACGATTCTCGTTTATAGTTATCTTATTCATAAGTGTTTAGAAAAACCCTGCACGAACGCTCAGTCACATAATCATCATTCAGATCACCGCTAGGGGGGCTTGAGATTATCATAGGGGGGCTAAGCCCCCCCCAAGCCCCCCCTTGACGCCGGGCCTGCCTCCGACCGTGGCGATTATATTAAACCGGATCCCTACGCAATACCTGACGATCTTTGGATTGTGGATGACAAGAAGTGGCCAGCAATATGGCCTGATATATATATAATTATCTAATTCAGACACCAAGTGTGTATACAAGAGAAATGATTAGAGCGTACAAATCCCTTGATGCATACAACTACGTGCTATGTGGTCATGTGCAGCTCGTCAAATACTTTGATGCTGCACCGGATTTTTGCGTGTTGAGGTCAGATGTGCTCCCTAGTCAAAAGCAAGGCATTAAAGCCAAGCCTTATGATGCCTGGGTGTATGTCCATAAGGGCCTTGGTTACATACTTACGGCTAACTGCAAATGCATGACAGGGTACGTCTATCAAAATGTTTCTGCCATCAGAAACCCTTCACTCCGGTACGAAGACCGCGGGTCTTTTGCCCCCTGGCTGCGTGCGCAAGCAGTGATGACGTCGCCGAGAAATCCATGTATAAACGTTTGTATTGTAGATATTAAACTTTTCCAAGTAGGCTAAATCAGCCGAATTTGGTCTATTTTTTGTTAAACAAAAGGTGAATTTAAAATATATTTACATAAGGCACAATTGGATGGTTTCTCTTAAACGTCAAATAAATAAAACATTCACAGACTCAATTTATCCTACAATGTATTATAAGTCTTGTCTTACCCTCTCGAAGACAGTTGAGTATCTGTCATGACTGGTTCCACAGGAGTCTGGGTTACACAGCAATGCTGCCAAATAAGCTAAAATACTAATTAAATTATTTTTTTCCACAAAAGACACAATGTCCACTGAAGAAGACCTAAACAAACTGTTAACTTTAAATGAGAGAAAGTCGTCATTTGCGTTTGCACTCAAGGATCGATACACGCAGCGCAAACTGATTTTTAAAAAAATTTTTTTTTGAAGAGAATCACATTCATATTCAGTCGAGCATATGAAATATGCGGATGTAGCAAAATACGAGGAAGTTCAGAATCACGGAGAAGAGACAAAGGCAAAGGACTGACAAATGAAACATGAATAGGCCTACACATAAATACGATGACAATGCATGATTTGACTGTGTTCATCAAGCAATGTCGGGTATTTTTTTAGAGAATAATGTGTTGCATTACACATTAATTTATTAATATATTATGTGTGGAATTGAGCTCTGGTTAAACGGGGTGGGGGAGGAACGGTGCATATATTGAAGGGGGACAAGCACGGACTAATTTAAGTGATGCACCAAACTTTTTTTTAATGTTTTACATTTTTTATTTTTTTTTATTAATGCCAAGGTATCAAAAATATAAGTAGCCTACAAAAATGTACAAATTACATACAACAAAAGAAAGCAAAACAGCACATATACATATAGCCTGTACGTATACTCATATATTTTTTTTTATAATAATAATAAAATAAAATAAAAAATAGAACAGAAAGCTTTAATGAAATAAATTAAAAAGTTGAAACAAGTTTATTGTCTTAAGAGCTTTAAGATTCTTAGATGACGAAATGCGTTGGATGTATTGTTGGACCTCTTTTCTAAAAACAATGAATAAGGGATTCTGCTGAGTGAATTTATACGGTGAATATGAAATTTTGCAGGGAACAATAATAGATTAATAATAAAATACTCATTAAATTTAGCTTTTTGTATATTAAAGAAGCCAAACAGGTACATCCTTCAAAAGCAAAGAGAAATCCGGAAGCACATTGCGTTTAATAAAATTAGAAAATTCAACCCAAAATAACTGTGTGTGAGGACAATCCCAGAAGATATGAAGAGCAGTTTCATCAGGGGCACCACAAAAAGAACAACTTGTGTTTATATCTGATTTAAACCTTTTCAAAAAAGCTTTAGCAGGGTAACATTTGTGTAATAATTTAAATGAAATTTCTCTAACCTTGTTACTTATTATGTATTCCATATTTTTTCCAATCAATATGATCAAACAAATTCTTCCAATATGAAGCCACATTATGTAATTGTTACAAGCTCCTTTTGGAAGAGAGATCTAATTCTATTATTACGTGATGAAGGATTTGACAAATAGCACAATTTTCCTATTGGGAGTTCAAATGGGTCTAAAGAAGTAGGAAAAGTGTATGATGATCTAACAGAGTCCTTTAGAAGTATAACTGCTCCTTTAGGGATTGCGTCCATTACAATGGAAAATTCCTTGGGAGTTACAGGGAAATTACATTTACATCAAAATTCTTCATAATTTAAAATAAAACCTTCTGAATTCAGTAACTGGGAAACAGTCAAAACATTTTTCTCAAACCAATTACTAAAAAACAAAGACTTCTTCTTATATACAATATTTTGATTGTTCCAAATGAAGTATCGGTGAGGGGAAAAGTTGTGTTTAAAGATTAATGACCATGCAAGTAATGCTTGCTTATGGAACTTAGATAGATTGTAAGGGACTCTAGCAATATTATAATTACAGACCAGTAGGAAAGGGAGAACAGCTAATTTGGAAAATAAGTAATTAGGGATAAAGTTCCAAATTGAATTTAAAAACTGTCTAAGCCAGTTAATTTTGAAAGTGTTGTTCAGAGATGAGAAATCCAGAAAATTTAAACCGCCATTATCATACATATTAATTATTACGGACTTCTTAACATAATGTATTTTGTTTTTCCAAATAAAATTGAAGAGGATTTTATCGACTGACCTGCACATGTTGTTGTCCACATCCAGAGAGAGTGCAGGATATGTTATCCTGGAGATTCCCTCAGCCTTAGCAAGCTGTGTTCTGCCTCTCACGGTCAAGTCTCTCTGCAAACATGCATTACATCTTCTTTGGGCTTTTACTATAACAGGGTCAAAGTTCAAGGTACTTCTGTTATCTTGATATTTAGTGATCACGATGCCTAAATAAGTAACTTCAGGTTTAACTGGAATATTATAAAAGGAGGGTGCTGTGCAATCTTTAATAGACATTAACTCAATTTACTTAAGTTTAGATTAAGTCCTGAAGCTTTAGAGAACAGTGTTATACAATCAGTTGCTATAGGGATTTGGGAAGCATCTCTTAAAAATAAGGTGTTGTCATCTGCTAATTGGCTAATAATAACTTCTCGATCTGCTATACGGATACCCTGAATACCGGAATAATTGGTGCTCTAAAGAATTAGAGTACAATTGGATTAGATTCACTCAATGTAGCTTATTGCTTCATCAAAAGGAGAATGTAGTAGTTAGTCACTTGCACATGTCAGTATACATCTCTATCAAATATAACACAAAGGCCTGCAATAAAACAACAAGCATACAATGTAACAGAAACAGGCTTTGAATTAAAAAGATTCAGAGATGTGGAGATCTGGCAATGATCGGTCAGTTCTAATAGTTCTAGTTTCAGGGAAATATTTTCACTCATTTCCCACTTCTGCATACAGAATCTTTCTCTAGTTGCATTCGCTCATTTCTCAAAGTCATCTTGAATGTTAAATTGTCAATACAACTGAATTTTTTGAGAGAACATCACATAAATTGACTTCATAAATTTATTGATCCTGATTTCCTAAAATTGTTTTGTTTTACCAAAACTTTTGAACGGTAGTGTATAGCTATACCAACGCATATTAAATATCATCTATTCAAAACGAGGTTATTAAATTTGAAACTAAATGTTTTTGCAACCATGTTAGCATGAATGAAAATGCAAATTTTTCAATTAACTTAGATAACCTAGAACTTAGATAATTAGTATGGGCTGCTTTTGATCCATAAGACTTTATTAATTATTTAGTGTTTGTATGTGATTTTATTATTTGAACCCATGGTGGCGCTGTTAAACAGAAAATTGTCTGTGAGAAAGATAACTGTAATATGCCCATATATCTTGAATGAATAAACTTTTAAGAGTTGTCTGATTTATTGTCAAGTAATGCTATCAGGATGATCCATGCACTGTCATATGGACCCACAAGTACATGAAATAAAATAAAATAAAATTAAAATAAAGGCAAATGCCCCTGAAACTGTTTTACCAGAAAAAAACATGTTCATAGAAATGCATAAAATTATTGTTTGAATCTTTTTATATCTTAGACACACTGACTGGTATTCAGCCTATCAGAATCACAAACAAAGGCATATTGTTTGTTGAGCATGACATTCTGTGAAGTAAAACAATAATTTACCAAAGAGGAACTTGTCAGGCAGGACCTAAGTGGAGATTTATTAAACAAATATGAAAAAAAACATATTTCAATATACTGTACAGAACTATATGACTAATTACTAACAAGGGACTAGTGAACACAAACACAACAACATGTAAAAGCAACTAAAACCTTCAAATCATTTTTCAGATTGTGACATCATCCCAAGAGAGACTTATAAAGGCAAATATATATGAGAGAGAGAGAGAGAGAGAGAGAGACAGAGAGAGAGAGAGAGAGAGCGAAGGCAAATAAGGACTAAATATTAACAATTGACATGAAAATGTTGTTTTTTTTGTCGCTGCACACATTTTCTCAAAACAACACAAACATTTGGCTAAATTGCAATATTTAGCAAGGCTTGTCAACTTTTTGTAGAAATGTGAGTGTGTGTGTGTGTGTGTGTGTATGTGTGTGTGTGTGTGTGTGTGTGTGTGTGTGTGTGTGTGAAATATGTATATTTATCTATCAGAGAGTCGATTTTGATGCGTCATAATCACCAGACGCACTGCATGTATTTCACTGATGCTTTCTGCAGATTCACTTAAACTATGCAAACTCTTAGCAATGAACACATTATTGCTTCAATGAACATGGTGATTATATTTGTAGCACTATATCACAGAAGGACACTTTCAGAGTGCACTTGTCTAATTTGCTGATTTATTATAAAAGTTTTCTAATTTTTCATGTATTTCAGCACTTTTTTTTTTCTTCTCCTGCACTCTTCTTGATGTCTAATTGTTTAGCTTTGTCAGACTCATTGATTTCCTTCAGCTTCTCAATCAGAAAATCAACATGTCGGAGTGTGTTCAGTGAATCAGTGTTGAGTGCGATCCTCTCCAGAGTATCCACACAGTGAAAAGCATCCATCACCAGCTTTATTTTCTCTTTCTCTAATGTTTGTAGTTCTTCTTTCAGCCTCTCGACCAAAACCTCATCATCCCTAACTTTAATTATATTGTCATCATATTTCTTCTTTAAATCTTCATATGTCCTCTTCTCCTTTTTTGTCTTTGTTTCATATATTTTTGCTTCTTTGACGTGTTTGCTGGAGTGGCATTTATTTGTGCACACTGTACAGTGATCATCTTTCATCACACTGAACCACGAGAGATTTCTGTCCCACCATCTTGCTAGATAATGACAGTTCTCCTCACAGACGGTGCAGCACATCGCCTCTTTGGCTTTAGAGCGATCAATATCAACCTTCTCTTTATAGGACACTTCAACTTCATACTCAAAGTTCTTATTTTCTTCAACAACCTTTCTGTGTTTCTCCAGATCTTCTTGAGTTTGTTTCAGCTCATTCTGCTTATTGTCTATCTTTTGAATATGTGATTTTATATCAGAGATTTTTGCCTCCAACTGCTTCCGTTGTTCCAACACATCTTGGGTCATCTTCACGGTTTTTGGTTTTATGTTGTCAAGAAATTTGAAAAATCCTGTAATTCCTCTAAAACTGAGATCCCATGATTGTTTCAGCATTTCATTTTCTTCATCATCAGCTTCTGACTGACAGTTGTCAAACAGGAAAAACACCGGCTGATTCTGTTCATTTTTAGCACACTTTATTTTATCCTCTTCAACAGCCTTCAGAATATTTTTAGGAATAGCTCCACGTGAGTGTGTGAAGAGCAAGACGATATTTTCATCAATATTACTTCCAAATAAAGACTGAACAGCATCAAATATGTATATTTCTCTATCAGAGAGTCGAGTCTGTGTTGCTTTAATCACCAGACACACTGCATGTATTTCATTGATTCCTTCTGCAGATTTACATAAACTAAGCAAACTCTCAGCGATCTCTTTATCTTTCTCAGCTCCACGAGTGTCTCCATATCCTGGTGTGTCGATGATTGTTAGATCAGTTTTACTCTCTCGTAGATAAAACCCATAAACAGTGATGCTGGAGGTCTGACTGTGAGCTGATGTTCGGTCACTCTGTTCATCTGTGATCTCAAACCAAACCTTGTCTTCTCTCTGAACATCTAACATGTAGTTGATCATAGTGTTGATAAGTTTTGTTTTTCCTGTTCCTGTTTCTCCCACCATCAGAATGGTTTTATGGGGTTTGGTTTTGTCTCTCTCTCCAAATGTCATTTTTTTATATGGTTGAGATTGATCATGAGAGTCTGTTGTTGGTGTCGGATGGTATCGAGTGGGAATCCCCTCCTCAATTACACTACTTTGCTTGATGATTGCATTAAGTTTTTGTAATCCTGGTTCTAAACTGTCCATTTTTTGTCTGTAATATAAAGAAAAAAGTATAACAAAAAAACATGTAAAATGTGAATAATAATAATAATAATAAAATATAGGCTACTAGTTCATTTTTTTTAATGAGTCAAAATTATGCATCTCATCTTCAATAACATTAATATCTTCATCAATATCTTCACCAGAATAAGTTTTAAAAGAAACTTTGAAAGAATAGTAAAAGTCCTGCATGTGTCAGGTCAGCATAGGCTATTATTCACAGAATACCTCTATCCCTGAAGCGAACAACTTCTCACCAATATAAAACTCATAACAAGCAAACAAAAGTATAGTTACAACAGTTTATTACACAAAATGAAAAAAAGTATTTCAAATGACTTGTGGCTTCAGAATACATGAAATGCAGTTCATGATAGCTTTGTGTGAGGAACTGTAAAACTTTGCTGAAATCCTCTGAAAATCACTCTCTGGCAGTCATATCTTTCAAAAGATAAATCCAAACTTTAGCATGTCAAAATCAGTCATGACACACTTAAAAACCAATGACATCTGACATTAAAGCTGTTATAATGTGTGTGCAGTTATTTTAACAATATGGAAAATGGGGACAATGATCAAATTTTAGTCTGTTCCTCTTAAAAAAAAGACTTGGAGAGCTACAGTCATTTGGAATAATTGTATAGTGATTTTTGGGATAAATAAATTATTGTGACTTTACTTTTATCTGTCTTAAAGTCTGCAAACATAAAATGACAGTGGGAAGCATTCTTACTTTTCATCAGAATCTGTCATGACTGGTTCCAGGTTCGAAGTCCTTCAAGTTCCCAAGCAAATTATTGCTAAAGAAAGTAAATACACATACAATTCTTTTTACAACAATCACCAGTTCACAAAGACACAAATGAAACAGTTTTTTCTGTAAACAGAATTCATATTGTTTAAAAAAAAATTATTGAGAACATTAAATATATCGTTCTCTTTTGTCCTATTTCTGTATTTATGAGCCCTAGGTATTAACAATTATCTACAATATACAACTCACAATTTGAGATACTAAATATCATCATAACATTACTACACTGAGATAAATCGTCTATTGAAGAGCAATTCGCATTTACTTACAATATTACCTGTTTGTTGAAGTGCTTCTTTGTCTAACTCACTTCAGGTACTTGCAGACTGGAAGAAACAGTTGTATTTATACACTGGCCAACACCCATTTTTTGAAGGTCACATGATTTAGAAGAAAGTGTAAAATTCCGTAGCAAGCATGAAGTTGATAAAATGTATATACATTTAATGGAATGCCATCATATTCTCTTATTCAAAATAAATTTGTGGAGATATTCCCTATGCCATAAGGGATTTTACACTTTCTTCTAAATCATGTGACCTTCAAAAAATGGGTGTTGGCCAGTGTATAAATACAACTGTTTCTTCCAGTCTGCAAGTACCTGAAGTGAGTTAGACAAAGAAGCACTTCAACAAACAGGTAATATTGTAAGTAAATGCGAATTGCTCTTCAATAGACGATTTATCTCAGTTTAGTAATGATATGATGATATTTAGTATCTCAAATTGTGAGTTGTATATTGTAGATAATTGTTAATACCTAAGGCTTATGAATACAGAAATAGGACAAAAGAGAAGGATATATTTATTGCTCTCAATTTTTTTTAAACAATATGAATTCTGTTTACAGGAAAAACTGTTTCATTTGTGTCTTTGTGAACAGGTGATTGTTGTAAAAAATGTTACGTGTATTCACTTTCTTTAGCAATAATTTGCTTGGGAACTTGAAGGACTTCGAACCTGGAAGTCATGACAGATTCTGATGAAAAGTAAGAATGCTTCCCACTGTCATTTTATGTGTGCAGACTTTAAGGCAGATAAAAGTACAGTCACAATAATTTATTTATCCCAAAAAAGCACTATACAATTATTCCAAATGACTGTAGCTCTCCAAGTCTTCTTTTTAAGAGGAACAGACTAAAATTTGATCATTGTCCCCATTTTCCATATTGTTAAAATAACTGCACACACATTATAACAGCTTTGATGTCAGATGACATTGGTTTTTAAGTGTGTCATGACTGATTTTGACATGCTAAAGTTTGGATTTATCTTTTGAAAGATATGACTGCCAGAGAGTGATTTTCAGAGGATTTCAGCAGTTTTACTCTGTTCCTCACACAAAGCTGTCATGAACTGCATTTCATGTATTCTGAAGCCACAAGTCAATTAGAATACTTTTATAGTAATTTCTTTATTTCATTTTGTGTAATAAACTGTTGTGACTATACTTTTGTCTGCTTGTTATGAGTTGTATATTGGTGAGAAGTTGTTCGCTTCAGGGATAGAGGTATTCTGTGAATTGTAGCCTATGCTGACCTGACACATGCAGGACTTTTACTCATTAAAAAAAATGAACTAGTAGCCTATATTTTATTATTATTATTATTATTTACATTTTACATGTTTTTTTGTTATACTTTTTTCTTTATATTACAGACAAAAAATGGACAGTTTAGAACCAGGATTACAAAAATTTAATGCAATCATCAAGCAAAGTAGTGTA
Organism: Gila robusta; assembly: GCA_030770095.1. Classification (NCBI taxonomy): domain Eukaryota; kingdom Metazoa; phylum Chordata; class Actinopteri; order Cypriniformes; family Leuciscidae; genus Gila; species Gila robusta. Next base: position 99,139 of record JAVALU010002155.1, on the reverse strand, counting down.
ATTGAGGAGGGGATTCCCACTCGATACCATCCGACACCAACAACAGACTCTCATGATCAATCTGAAAAATATAAAAAAATGACCTTTGGAGAGAGAGACAAAACCAAACCCCATAAAACCATTCTGATGGTGGGAGAAACAGGAACAGGAAAAACAAAACTTATCAACACTATGATCAACTACATGTTAGATGTTCAGAGAGAAGACAAGGTTTGGTTTGAGATCACAGATGAACAGAGTGACCCAACATCAGTTCACAGTCAGACCTCCAGCATCACTGTTTATGGGTTTTATCTACGAGAGAGTAAAACTGATCTAACAATCATCGACACACCAGGATATGGAGACACTCGTGGAGTTGAGAAAGATAAAGAGATTGCTGAGAGTTTGCTTAGTTTATGTAAATGTGACAAGTCCATCCAGAAACTAGACGCAGTGTGTCTGGTGATTAAAGCAACACAGAATCGACTCTGTGACAGACAAAAATACATATTTGATGCTGTTCAGTCATTGTTTGGAAGTAATATTGATGAAAACATAGTTTTGCTCCTCACATTCTCACGTGGAGCTATCCCTAAAAATATTCTGACGGCTGTTAAAGAGGCTGAAATCAAGTGTGCAGTGAATGAACAGAATCAGCCGGTGTATTTCCAGTTTGACAACTGTCAAGGAGAAACATTTCTTGAAGAAAATCAGATGAGCCAAAAGCAATCATGGGATCTCAGTTTTAAAGAAATTACAGGATTTTTCAAATTTCTTGACAACATAAAACCAAAAACCGTGAAGATGACCCAAGATGTGTTGGAACAACGGGAGCAATTGGAGGCAAAAATCTCTGATATAAAATCACATATTCAAAAGACAGATCATAAGCAGAATGAGCTGAAACAAACTCAAGAAGATCTGGAGAAACACAGAAAGGTTGTTGAAGAAAATAAGAACTTTGAGTATGAAGTTGAAGTGTCCTATAAAGTGAAGGTTGATATTGATCGCTCTAAAGCCAAAGAGGCGATGTGCTGCACCGTCTGTGAGGAGAACTGTCATTATCTAGCAAGATGGTGGGACAGAAATCTCTCGTGGTTCAGTGTGATGAAAGATAATCACTGTACAGTGTGCACAAATAAATGCCACTCCAGCAAACACGTCAAAGAAGCAAAAATATATGAAACAAAGACAAAAAAGGAGAAGATGACGTATGAAGATTTAAAGAAGAAATATGATGACAATATAATTAAAGTTAGGGATGATGAGGTTTTGGTCAAGAGGCTGAAAGAAGAACTACAAACATTAGAGTTTGAGAGAGTAAAGCTGGTGATGGATGCTTTTCACTGTGTGGATACTCTGGAGAAGATCGCACTCCACACTGATTCACTGAACACACTCCGACATGTTGATTTCCTGATTGAGAAGCTGAAGGAAATCAATGAGTCTGAAAAGGCTGAAATGCTGGAAAACATCAAGAAGAGTGCAGGAGAAGAAAAAAAAAAGAGCACTGGGATACATAAAAAACATCCCTCAGCTAGGTAAAGAAAAATCATAAAAGTGCACTTTGAAAATGATAATTCATTGATCAAAGATGTTCATATACAGCATTTGTGAGTTTGACAAGAATCTTGGTAAACACTGGCACTTTTTCACAAATTTTTGTGTTGTCTAGAGAGTATTTGTGCAGAGACAATAAAATTAATTTACATATCAAAACTGTATATTAATATTTAGTCCACTGTAATGTAAGGCCACATTTTCCTCTTGAATAGTGAAAGTCTTTCTTGGGATGCTGTAACACAAATACTGTGTGCTGTTCTCCAGTAGTTTTTGTCTTTAGTTTCCTGCCTCATTGTTATTACCACGTCTTACTGTATTTGTTGTGCTTATTTTTTTTCCACTGGTCTTTTTGATTCTCAGAGGATTCTGATAATGGAGGATGTATCTTTTGTATTTTGGTTTGGTTAATATTACCTTTTGTATTGTCCAATGCACTTTTCTTTGTTTAATAAATCTGCACTTGAAAACTGCCTTCTGGTGAACTAGTTTTTACAAACTTACCACCTTTGATCAAATCAGTCACGAATCCTCTGAGCACAAGCTTAAGGATATCTACTAACATAAAATTAAATTGATTGATCATTATCAATATCCCAATAAATCATGCTGCTATAAGACTCCATCAGTTGTTTGACTCACCCTTTTGCAAAATTGTGGAAGAATCTGAAAAAATAAAAGATACCTACAATAATATTTAGTTTTAGGTTTTCCAAACATATTATGCAAATGCTGCAGCATAATTTTAAATAGTGCAATCTTATTTAAACACTATTATTCAATAAATAAATATCCAATATGCATTTATGAATTTTGAGCTATATTAAAGGGGACCTATTATGCAAAATTCACTTTTGCATGGTGTTTGGACATAAATGTGTGATGGCAGTGAGTGTACACAACCACCCTGCAGTGATAAAAATCCACCCACTCCTTTTTTTAAAATCCCCATAAATCATAAGCAGTGTCTCCCAACCAGAGTATGTGAGCGGAGTGGAGTGGGAGCGGAGCGAGGAGTGGAGCGATGTGATTTTGAATGGAGTGCGGAGCGGATTTTTTAAAAGTCGGAGCGTCGTGGTTTTCACTCGCTCCGAGAGCGCTCCACTACCGCTCCATCACGAGTACAATTCATGCCAACGGCTCATTATAGAACTGCATTTTTAGTAAGGATTCACACGTTAAACACATTACGCTAGCATAATACAGATGGATAACTCAAATCAGAAAAAAATGTGAAGGTTATGATGACGCCGATGGACTTAAGTGACTGCGGGAGGTTCTCAAGCCTACTGAATATGATCGGGCAACACGATCTCATGAAAGTGCGTATCTATAGCACGAATTTTATTTCTCGTGCCATTTATACGCCAAAATATAGTTTTTGCGTGCAAATGAAACACACTAAACCCTTGGTTAGGATTAGGGATGTGAAGTGCGTGCACGCCATAAAGTGTGTATCATATGCACGCGAAAACTGCTTATCATAGGCTATGCAAGCAAAAACTATTTTTGTAAATGGTACAAGAAATAAAATTTGTGCTATAGATACGCACTTTCATGAGATCAGGCTGGATCGGGTGAAAGCACATTTTAAACAGGTAACACTTATTCACACACGCAATCGCTTTCTCACTAATGCATTGCATTCAAACAAATGTAATCTTACAGTGCTGTCGGTAGCCTATTTGATTTCGAATGAGCAGAAATCTGTAATAAATGTAGCGACCCGTAGATAAAATAACTGATGAAAATGTAGTTATTTTCCTCTTTCCAAACAAAATGTGCTCTGCAAAAAGCAGCAATGATATTTAACTTTTAATGCTGATAACCATGTAATAAGCATAGCATGGCATAGGAAAAGTTTGCACACTATCCAATAAACCACATTGAAACTATTCTCCTAATGTTGTTTTTTATTTATTTTTATTTAATATGCCTATATAATATGATGAGGAGAAATTTTGTGAGATTTCAAAGCATACTTAAATACTTAATTCGCAATTTCCTCGGGGAGCGACGACGGAGCGGTGTTTCTGATATCAGTGAGCGAGGAGTGGAGCGGGAGCGGTAAATGGTGAACCCGGAGCGGAGCTGGAGCGGAGTGATTATTAAATGCTTGGAGCGCGGAGGGGAAATTGTTGCCGCTCCACTCCGCTCACATACTCTGCTCCCAACGACCTGTTTTCAGAATGTGGCTTTTGTGACATCACTAAAGTCACAGGCCCCGCCCACGAGTGTTGACAGACACAGGCCCCGCCCACGAGTGTTGACAGACACAGGCCCCGCCCACGAGTGTTGACAGACACTGCCGTTCTAACATAGACCGCCCTGATCGAGTTCACAGCGAGTTGAGAGTTGTACACATCCGCCATTGCTGCATTGACGAGAATGTCTCCCAAGCGTTGTCGGTGTTGTGTAGCTGGATGTATTAATCCTCATAGCTCTATTTACTGGAGCGATAGGCATAACGTTATTGATCATGGCAGAAATGAAAGTGAGAGCGCGCACTTTATTACAGTTCATAGTTATTTTACGGATATACAGTTTACCAGTTTATTAAGCACCCCCTGAAAAGGTGTGTATATATTTGTTTACTGTTAGTTGTAACGAGTTTTTTTTTTACTTCGCTATGTATGTTGATGATAATGAAAGGGAGAGAGTGTTCTTATACAGTGTTTATTCAGCTCTTACAGTGATTTTCTAGAGTGAAATTGACACTTCATCTTTTGTGTGATGTACAATAAACTTCATTGAACTCATCAGTATATTTTTACAACATTCGGACGCGGTCCGCAACAACAGGCTTGTACTAATAGTGGATAAAAGAAAGATGGAAAAACAAGTTATAACCGTAATTAAACTAGACTATACCTGTTCAGTCTCCATACAGCATATATTATGTGGCTCTGTGGGCATTATTGTCCGACTCCGGGTCGAAATGAACACGGCTACTGAGAGTTTGTTTATCATTCCATGAGATGAGATTGTCCTGACTGCGCGCGAGCTCGTGAGGCTCCGCCCTCTGGGCCGGCAGCAGCTGCTCATTTGCATTTAAAGGGATACACACTAAAACGGTGCGTTTTTCTGAGCCTCAAAAAGTGACAATTTAAACATGCTGTAAAAAATTATCTGTTGGGTATTTTGAGCTAAAACTTCACATACACACTCTGGGGACATCAGAGACTTATTTTACATCTTGTGAAAAGGGGCATAATAGGTCCCCTTTAAAACTTCTCATGTATGTTTAAAAGTGCTAGAACCGCTCAGCCTGCTTTCATTTTCGAAAAGCGCACAAAAAAAAGAAAAGAAAAAGTGTTTCTGAGAAAAAAACACTTGTCATGGGTGTGGTGAAGGTAGAGGAAGACGAGGAGTCCAGAATTCCAATACAAGTTTTACTAATAATATAACTCACATGGGTGCAAACAGGCAGATGAACAGAAGATACACACACCTAAATACAATGTAGAACCAACCAAGGATTCTTCTTCTTCTTTGGGCTTTTATGGCGGTTGGCATCCAAAGTGTTGCATTACCGCCACCTACTGAATTAAATAGTTTTCCCAGTGCAGTATATTTACAGTGATCACCCTAAAGTTCACTGCCCGTTCTATATGTCAGACTCAATGGTCTGAGATGGTATAAATTCTTCCCTCAGCGTATTATCTAGTTCTTCTCCTGATATGTCCATAATGTCCAAGAATCTTCTCGCCGCATCCAACACCATCTTGATCCTCTCTGATTTGCCTTTAATTTCCACAGCACAATTGACCACCATAGCAATAAATGCTAGAAATCGCTTCTTGTCCATGCAAATAACGTTATTCTGATCATCTCCCTTCTTTTCCGGCTCCTGTTCTGTTTGCACTACTGCTCGTTCCTTTCTTTCCAGTCTCTTGGTAGCTTCTGCGTATGTTAGCCCTTCTTCTGCTCTGATTTTACTCACTTTCATTTTTTCAGGACATTGCGTTGACCCCGCTTGATGATTTCCCGAACAGTGAATGCATTTTACTTGTTCCTCTTCACACTCCCCTCTTTCACAAGTATTTTTCCCACATCTCCCACATCTCCTGACTCCTCTACACACTGCAGCCACATGTCCATACTCCTGACAGCAAAAGCACCTTAATGGAGCTCTTTCATAAGACCTCACCCTGTAGCATATGTAGTCTAAGTATATCCTCTCTGGCAAATCTCCCACAAAAGTCAGACACACAGAAGTAATTTGTTCCCTTTCTCCTTGACGGAATCTTGTCAGTCTTCTGGCCTCACAAACTCCTTCAATGGCCCGAAACTCCTCATTTTCCACTGACAGCGGTACGCCACTTACAACTCCTTTCTTTTTTGTATTCTGTCCCGAGTGGGAAGCATTTCACAATGCTGTAATCTTCATACACCTTAATCCTTAGAGCTTGTTCTCTCTGACGCCTTGACACGCAGTCAATAATAACCATCCCACTCCTTGTTATTTTAATGGACCGAACATCTCCGAGTTGCTTTCCAATGAATCTTCCAACCTTGTGCGAATCCTTGAAGATACCGTTGTTTCTTGTTACTGCTATCATACCTACTTGATATCTCTCAACAGTTCTTCTTGTCTGGCTTCCGTCACTTCAAACACTGTTGTTTTCCTTTTCCTGTTCTCAACTCCTCTTGTGTCTTCTTCAAGTCCCTCGCTTTCATCTGACTCCATTTTTCTCCTCTCCGACCGATCACCAGCCTTCACGCGCACAGACCGAAACCCTTCAGACGCTCAAGCGTCACAGCCCTCACCAACCAAGGATTACTGAACAGAAGGGAACTAAATACAGACACAAATGAACAATAATGAAGTGAGCACAGGTGACACGGATGATGATGATGATGACAGGCATGTGCGGGTAAATGAGGAAGTGAGTGCAGGTGTGAAGACAAGAGGGATGCTGGGAAGTGTAGTGCAGACGATAACTGTGACACTACTCTTCAATAAAAAACCATGCTCACTTTCAAGAAATCATCTTCATTGATTATAAAGGCAAATAGAATACGGCCAACATTTTGTTAAGTTTTACACATTTTTTCTTTGCACTGAATATAGAAACATAAAAATACTGTATATTAAAACTGTAGAAATTCAAAATGTAACATGGCACATAACCTTTTGTATTTTTCAAATAATTTTTCTGTCGATTACAATTGTATACATTTGTCAAGCTGCATACCACCTGAAGACACACCACATAACAGTTTGAGAACCACTGCCAGACCAGACTGCAAGCGATCATCGAAACAATATTGACCATATGCGTATGCAGAAAATTCAGATCCGATTTGAGCTTCGGACGCGTTGACATTTTTTAACTTCTGTGGCTAGACTGTATGCGACTGGCCAACCTGATGTGAAGTATTCTGATCAAACTATGAGCGTCAAGTTAAAATTACCAATATTTTATAACTTTATGTCCCTTTCACAATGCACGCTTAATCATCAGATGTAAGTGTATTGCTAATGGAGAGCAAAATCTCACGTTTCAAATTTCAGAAGCATACAGGTCTTCTCCTTGTGGATTTCGTCTTTCTTCTTCGAATTTCGTCTCAGCAATCACTTTCATTGAGGACTCCGAACCTACTATCAAAGACACAACTCGGCTACAATCTTTATCAGCATTTTGGCGTCATTACTACATGAGACATTTAATCTCAGTGATGTATTTTTGTGTTTCATGCATTTTTGATGTCGATTGGGCTTAGAACTTAACTCTTTTGCTCCTTTTTCACATACACCAATGTAAATTATAGCCTATGTCATAAGCGGCAGGGCCGTAAGCGTCGTAGTGACTTGTTCGTCTGTAAGCAGGACCTTCCTGCGCTTGAATGGACAAATCCATCCTCAAAATGATGTCAAAAAATGCCCACCCCAATTTTCCCCTCCCAAAAATCAGAGAAAAAATCTGGTCAAGGACCTCGATCGGTTCCGATGTTCGGCGCAGATTATCTGGTATTGTGAGGCGTTCACAGATCGAATCTTGCAGCTCCCGATCTGCTCTCACACAAATCACACACCGATCATATCAAACATGTTTTATGATGTTTTATTAACAAAGTTACAGCAGACTTACCTCTGTTCGTTGACAGTTTACATAATACATTAATAAGAAAGATCATAAAAACATTGTTTCTATTTAGTACTGCACTGAAAAAGCTTTTTCACATGACAGATGTTTAATAGTCTAGTCCACAAGACAAAATACAAACACAAAATACAAGACAAATTACTTGATTTTAATATTGTGTGTCATTACCCGAATGATCCACAACTGCTTTTGTTTTGTTTTGTTTTGTTTTTTTGTAATGGTTGTTCATGAGGAAAAATCCTCCAGCTCCAGCACATTCTTTGCTTTTCAGGCATCTTATGCATATTTGACTCCTTACTAGTGACTATGATTGTGAGATCCATCTTTTCGCACTGGTGACAACTGAGGGACTCATACACAACTATTACAAACCCTGCAAACATTTAGTGATGCTCAAGAAGTCCGTTAAGGATGGAACTGGATGCAAATTGTTCTTATTTTGCTGAAAAATTATATTAATTCAGTCCTGCCCTTCAGAGGCTAAAAAAGATATTAGCATGTAAAACAATATAAGAAAAATTTAAACATCACCATCATCTTGCTCAAAAGTTTACCCCTGGCTCTTAATGCATCGTGTTGCATTCTTGAGCATTACCTTGCAGATTCTGAAAGATGTACAATAGGTAAACGTATGACTTTGACTATACATTGCAATCATTTTGTAAGGTTTACAATATTAATTTAAGAGCTCAGTGTTGAGACCTTTCGCTGGAATTTGATTGACAGGCGATCTGACCAATCATAATGCAGATATCCGCCATTTTTGTCCGACAAACAAACCAAATCAGTCAGTAGATTAAAGTCAGTGGACTTGAACTTGAAAAATGGTGTGTATTGATTTCTTTTTGCAGTTCTGATTTTCATTCATGTTTAATTCGTGCTATAACTAGAAGAGATTATCAGTTCATGTGCTGCTTGAACTGAGGCCTACACATTAAAGCACCACAAAACATTATTTATTGTTTGAATTTCATAATAATTATAAAAATTTAAAAGATGAGACTTTATTTCATACCAAAAGTAGGCTGCTCTGTCTTGTATGTTGGCGCATTGTCAGTGTCCTCTTTGCTTCGCAATATATTTTTCACTGTGTGAGAACATGTGGAGTGAGAGCGGAACGGCTTGTCGGACGTAGCAATAGTAACTAAGAGGGGCGGGTCTTTGTGAAGGTCAATTTCAAATCATTTAAATCTTTGTGGACTCAGCCGGACTCGACTCGGATGTTAAGAACTCGGACCAGTGGCGGCGTTACGCAAAAACCTAGAGTATGGCATTCCCCTCTGGGCATGTAGAAAACGGTAGAACAACGACATTACCTAACGATATACCTCACATTTTACCAAACAAAATGCACGATGCACTATTAACTCTATTACACTATTATTAAAACTCACAGTGAACTGCATTAAATGTAAAAACGTACTCGGTTACTAACGTAACCTCGGTTCTCTCTAGATGAGGGAACGAGTACTGCGTAATATCTTACGCTATGGGGAAAACCTCTTTTCCACAAGATATTGAAACCAAAAATTATCCTTAATTTTGAATCAATGTAAAATGCGTTGCAGCAGCATGCAGACATAGGCAAGACGGCTTGCGTGCCTATTGGCTGACCTGCGGCAACAGCAGCAGCCTATTGAGAGAGGCCCTGCGTGACGCCATATCCAATGGGGGCGCTTCACGCCCACTACGTCACGTCCCGCCGAAATAGGCGTGGCCTTGACCTGTAAACATACCTCGATAGGCTGATACAAACTGGTTTTTCATCGCCGAAGCGAACCAGAGCATGTTGTAAGCACGGCAAGATACGCAGTACTCGTTCCCTCTTCTACAGAACCGAGGTTACGTTAGTAACCAAGTACGTTCTCTTACGAGAGGTTCTCTCGTACTGCGTAATATCTTACGCTATGGGGAACACAGTGTAAAACGCTGTGCGTACTGGGATCCGACACCAAAGTCCCAAGGGCAGTAGCCCAGGGCTCATATAGTGCAGAATCACCATAGACTCACAGAGAGTCAGGGAACAGAGGCTAGAAGCGTCATTCCCCATAAATAGCATCCCACGGGAGCTAACCATTTTAACAGTGTGCGATGCACAGGCAAGATTCAGCCTTCTGAGCCGGCACAACGGGGCAGACAGTGCTGATTCCTAGACCGACAGAAGCTTAGCCTGTAAGGCGGGAACCTCTAGGTTATAAAACCTTATGAATGTAGACGGCAAGGCCCAACCTGCCGCCGTACAGATATCCTGCAAGGTAGTCCCGCTAGACCACGCCCACGATGAGGCCACGCCTCTTGTGGAGTGCGCTCTGACACCCAAAGGACACTGCAGGCCCTTAGAAGTGTAAGCCAGCGCTATGGCATCGACTATCCACCTGGATAGGCTCTGTTTTGATGCGGCTAGTCCCTTAGAACGCCCGCTAAACAAAACAAAGTGCTGCTCAGTCTGTCTGAAAACAGACGAACGGGACACATAAGTTCTCAGTGCCCTGACAGGGCAAAGGAGACTCGCGTTCTCCTCCTCGTTGTGAACCGGAAGGGTGGACAGGGAAATGACCTGGGCCCTGAACGGTGTGTTGAGGGATTTAGGCACGTACCCATGCCTTGGTTTGAGTATGACTTTCGAGTCATTAAGCCCGAATTCCATACACGTCGCGCTCACTGAAAGCGCTTGTAAGTCCCCAATGCGCTTCACTGAAGCGAGAGCCATCAGAAACACTGTCTTGAAAGACAAATGTTTCATGTCTGACGAATGGATCAGCTCTAATGGGGCACCTTTCATGGCTTCCAAAACTGTAGAAAGGTCCCACACAGGGACTGACGGGGGTCTGGGAGGATTCAACCTCCTAGCTCCCCTGAGGAATTGCACGATCAGATCGTTCCTTCCCAGTGACTGGCCAGACGCTGGTTCAGTAAACGCTGCTATGGCCGCCACATAAACTTTGAGCGTGGATGGGGTTCTGCCCTTATCCAGTAGCTCTTGAAGGAAGGAGAGAACTCCCTTAACCCCGCAGTCTAGGGGTGAAAAGCCTTGAGCTTGACACCAGCCAGAGAACACAGACCAATTTGAGGAATAGAGCCGTCTAGTAGACGGGGCTCTAGCCTGCGTGATCGTGTTTAACACTCCCTCCGGGAGGTTAGCGGGTACCCGTTGATGGCCCATGCATGAAGGGACCAAAGTTCCAGGCGAGGATGCCAAATCGAGCCCTTGGCCTGAGAGAGGAGGTCTTTCCTCATCGGTATTGGCCACGGGGCAGTGCTGGTCAACTGCATCAGGACTTTTCCCTGATTCGTTCCAACACCTGAGGCAGGAGCGAGACGGGGGGAAAAGCATAAAGAGGGCAGCGGGGCCAGACGTGGGCCAGCGCATCCCTGCTTTTGGAGAAAAACTTCGGACAGTGAGCGTTTTCTTGGGACGTGAACAGGTTCACCTGCGCTCTGCCGAATGTCTCCCACAGCAGTTGGATCGTCTGCGGGTGTAGCGATCATTCTCCTGCTGGAACATTGTTTCTGGACAGTCTGTCCGGCCCCAGATTCAGGCGACCAGGCACATGCGCTGCTTTCAATGAAAGCAGATTGTGCTGAGCCCAGACCAGGAGGTGTTCCGTCAGCCTGTAAAGGTTTCGGGACCTGATGCCTCCCTGGTGATTTATATAAGCCAGCACCGACATGTTGTCCGACCGGACCAAGACGTGGTGACCTTTTATCTGGGGACAGAAGCGCCTCAGCGCGTTGTCGACTGCCTTCATTTCCAGACAGTTTATGTGTAGAAGCTTTTCCCGTTCTGACCACTGGCCAAAGAACCGTCTGCCCTCGAGGTGGAGGCGTCCGTGGACACCACCTTCACACTCGAGAAAGTCCCCAGGCTCACACCTGACTGATACCAGTCGGTTGCTGTCCAAGGTTCCAGAGCTGAGACGCATTTCAGATCGACCCTGAGGCGAAACAGGCCGGAGGCCCATGCCCGGGGTGGAACTTGCGCTTTCAGCCATAACTGCAGTGGGCGCATGCGAAGCAGACCCAGCTGGAGCACCAAGGACGCTGAGGCCATGAGGCCCAGCATTCTCTGGAACCTTTTGAGCAAGACTATAGAGCCGCGGCGGAAGGATTTCGCGGCGCGCTGAATGTCCAATCCGCACTCCGGCGACAGACGCGCTGTCATAGACAGCGAGTCCAGTTCTGTGCCCAGAAAAGAAATTTTCTGACTGGGAGACAGCAAACTTTTCGCCAATTGACTGTGAGACCCAGATTCTCGAGATGCTCGAGTAATGTGGTCCTGTGTTCTATGAACTCTGATTGCGATCGAGCTAGAATCAGCCAATCGTCCAAGTAGTTCAAAACTCGCATGCCCCGAAGTCTCAGGGGTGCATGAGCCGCGTCCATGCACCTCGTAAATGTACGGGGTGCCAGGGACAGGCCGAACGGCAGGACTGTGTATTGATATGCCTGGCCCTCGAAGGCGAATCTCAAGAATCGCCTGTGACGTGACGCTATTTGTATTTGGAAATAAGCGTTTTTCAGATCTATTGACATAAACAGTCCTCCTGGCGAACTTTTGTGAGGATTTTCCTGGTTGTAAGCATTCTGAACTGGCGCTTTACAAGCACTCTGTTCAGCTGTCGCGAGACCCCTGTCTTTTTTCGGTACCAGAAAATATCTGCTGTATACACCCCCTTCGCTCTGAGATAAAGGTTCTATGGCCCCTTTGCTCAGTAGTTTCGCAAACTCGGCTCGAAGTAGATGAGCTACCTCGTCTTTTACCGTAGTTTCGACTCGCGCCGTGTAACGGCGGGGACGTCGAGCGAATTGCAGCGAATAGCCTCTTTTTATAGTGTTCAGCACCCATTCTGATACCCCGGGAAGCTTTGCCCACGCATTTGCATGAATAGCTAGAGGTAGAATGAGATCTGGGCTCTGGCCGCAACGTAGTGGCGATCGGAGAGCTCCAGTGTGCTGAAGAGTAAACACTGTGTTTGCAGCGTTCGAGGCGGGGTGCGTGCTGATCACAGCGGGCAGCCTGGCCGCGCTCGACTTCTCTGTGATGGTTTGTGGAGAGAGAGCGAGCGGGGCGAACCTCGTGGGGTTTAGCATGTCTGTGAGGGAATGTGGGCGCGGGATAGCGGGTACATTCACTGCACTGAGAACACCGTCGGCCTGGGCTGACTGAATGTGTGTTGGTTTCGTTTTTACAGAAACCGAGGGACATGCATTGTGTAGTGTTTGTGGGCACTGTGTCATGGGCACATTCACTACATTTAATGCACAATCGACATGAGTCGATTTTATTTGTGCGAGCCCTGCACTGTGGGCTGTGTCTGTGTGTAGGAATGAGCACTGAGTCGTGGGCATTTTTATTACACTCATAACACCATCGGCCGTGGCCGGAATACCAGAAAATACACTCTTTATGAGATTTATCTGGGTCACCGTAAAAACGACGTTTGTGTGCAGGCAAGCGGGCTGTGGTACCGGCTTGTTTACTGCTAAATACACTGGAACAGTCGCAATGCTTGGAACTGAACGAGCGAGAAGTTTTTGTGAAAATCCGGCCGCAGCGGGATCTGAACACTGTCGTTTTCCTAGGGAGGCTAGGAAGTTTTTGAGACCTCGGGCTATACCTCAATCTTTGACCGGGGCGGCGGCCAGCAGAACGAGAGCGTGGTCTCTGGTCCCGGGCCTGGCGGCGCTGAGGAGCGGCGGCGGAGGCTGCGGCTGGGAGCTCCGAGCAGACGGCTTTTTTGAGCGACCTGCTGCGGAACTAGAGCGCTTCGGCAAGAAGTGCTTCATTGCCTGCGACGTTTTCTGAACCTCGACGAATCTGTCCGCGAAATCTTTTACGGCAGATCCAAAGAGGCCAGCTGAGGAGATGGGCAGGTCGAGAAACACAGAGCGCTCCGAGTCCGTCATCTCAGATAACGTCAGCCATAGGTGTCTCTCAGCCACGGTGAGAGAAGCCATGTTCCGTCCAATGGCCTGTGCAGCAGATTTCGCAGCGCGTAGAGCCAGGTCTGTAGCGCTTCTCAAATCCGGCACGCTGACAACTTCCGGTCCTTCCTTGTCCATTCTACGGAGAAGGTCGGCCTGGAAGATCTGTAGTATGGCCATAGTGTGCAGTGCTGACACAGCCTGCCCAGCGGCGGTGTAAGCGCGACTGAGCATGGCGGAAGTCATATGGCAGGCTTTGGAAGGTAGCACCGTCTGAGCATGCCGTCCAGCAGAGGGCGGGCAAAGATGGTCTGCTACGGCTGCTTCCACTGGAGGAAGAAAGAGGTATCCTCTGTCCTTAGCACCGTCCACCGTGGAGAATGCTGCAGAGGCAGAGGTCCGCATTCTGGCCGAGAAGGGGGCGTTCCAGGACTTCGCGACTTCTTCATGAAGTTCAGGAAGAAATGGCGCGGACCTAGACTGTGACGGGGCGCGGTCCTTTTGCAGGAAGCATCCGTCCAGCCGATTGCGCGCAGGCTGCGTGGGCGCCTCCCACTCGAGGCCGAGGTTGTCGACGGCCTGAGAGAGCAGACGCATCAGCTCTGACTCAATGCCAGCCCGTTTTCCTGAAGGCTCGCGGGTAGAGGGGGGGAGGTCCACAGAGCTCGCCCAATCCTCACTGTCCGATGCCAGGATAGAGCAGCAGGTCTCGGCTGCTTCGTCAACCTCAATGACGGAAGCGGCGGCGGACGGCGGCCACTGTCCGTCGGTGAGCGACTCGAGCGATGCCGGCGAAGCTGGCGGGTGAACCGGCAAGCTTTGGTGGGCAGGAGAAGGCTCGGGGGCGCGCTGAGCACCGCGCTTCTTGCGGCGCGGCACAACAGCGGGCAGAAGTGCAGGCTCCGAGAAAGATGCCAGGCGAGTCCTCAGAGTCACCATGGGCATCAGCTCGCAATGAGGGCATCCGCCGTCAGTGAGCGCGAGAGCCGCGTGATCCTCACCCAGGCAGGAAACGCAGATGACATGTCGGTCCCCGTCGCTGAGTGCGGCTCGGCACGAGCCGCAGGACTTAGGCATCTTGAAAAAAAAGCTAGCTCTTTTAGAGAGAATGTGAGTCGCGGCGGTGAACACACACTCTTAGCAGAGAAAAGGATATGACGCAGGAAAGCGTAGCAGGTACGGCGGCTGAAGGCGGCGAGGTGAAGGCCAGCGGCTTCAGACTCAGAGGCTCCTCCCGCAGAAGGCTTGTTCTCAACGCCGCGGCTTCTCACTCTGGATCCAGCGATGCGTGAGCTTCGCTGAAGAGATGAAAAATCAGTTTGTATCAGCCTATCGAGCCATATTTATAGGTCAAGGTCACGCTTATTTCGGCGGGACTTGACGAAGTGGGCGCGAAGCGCCCCCATTGGATATGGCGCCACGCAGGGCCTCTCTCGATAGGCTGCTGCTGTTGCCGCAGGTCAGCCAATAGGCACGCAAGCCGTCTTGCCTATGTCTGCATGCTGCTGCAACACGTTTTACTTTGATTCAAAATTAAGGATAATTTTTGGCTTCAATATCTCGTGGAAAAGAGGTTTTCCCCATAGCGTAAGATATTACGCAGTATGAGAGAACCTCCCGTAAGAGAACACATGCCTTACCTTTTTGTTGCAGTGCAGTTTTTATTGCATAAGTGGTATATAATGTTTTGCCGACAGCACTACAGTCCTTATTTTTTTATTGCTATTTCCATTCTCTCGATTGCTATTATTTAATTTCTTCGTTACAAAAAAAACATCCAGGGAAGATTGAATAGGCCTGTTTCTTGTAATTTTTACTCAGTATCTGACAGCTAGGCTAATCAAAAAGACACGCGATTAAGTGATGCAATAAACTGCGGCTGCGCACACTCACTCCACACATTTTTTTTTATAATAATACTTTTGCAATAATGTATACATGTATGTGTCCATTTAAAATCTGCCATTGTGTTTTCGACATTGTTAAAATAATAATAAAAACACGTTGTTTTTTCTAAAGTGGGTTCCAATCAGAGAAGTCGGCGTTAAGATCATAAGAGCAGAGCTCATCGTGAATAGTCAATTATCGCGTGTTTTGCCGTTGGATTTATTATCAAATTAATATTATAGCAATTTTTTTTAGCAATTTTATTGCACTTAAGTATGAAGTATAGCAAGAGTAGGAAAAGTCACAAAGTATCATGCCGTTTGGATGAAAGGGATTTCATAAATAAATAAATAAATAAATAAGCCCAGATTTTACAGTGGAAACCATGTTGAATTGCTCCAGCATCATATTATGTAAACTGCCTTTATGCCAAACAACTTGTGGTATCCTGAGATTTATGTTATAGTTACCGGCAGTTCCTCTCCACACCACAAGAGGTACAGTTGACCTTCCGGATCATGTGGGGTTCTGGGGGCAGAGTAAGACATGTTTTAGGAGAAAGTGAGTCTGCCACATGGAGGCTCTGTCATCTGGAAAGACAATAAAGTGCTATTACAGTTATAGTGCGTGATTCAGTTCCTATATCACTGAAGATACAACATATTGGCGACGAGGATACTGGAAGGATGAAAGAAGCGTCGGTCTGAAGACGGATGATACTGGACGAGTGTAGGAAGCTGACGGTGGGAGAGCGAGGGGCTAGCACTGGACCGGAGGATTCACGGAGACAAAAGTAAAGATGACTACGATTATAGGCACTCTGTCGGCTTTTGACGTGAAGGAGCAGACATGGGAAGAGTATTGTCAGATACTAGAACAGTTTTTTGAAGCTAACGGAATTGATGACGGAGAGAAGCAGAGAGCTATCCTCATCAGCGTGGTGGGACCAGCCACATACAAGCTCATAAGGAACCTGGTGAGTCCAGATAAGCCCAGCTCGAAAACTTACGGTCAGTTGAAGACTTTAATGACAGAGCATTTCAGCCCAAAACCGAGCGAGATAGTACAGAGATATAAATTTGACGCGCGCTCCCGCCAGCCTACGTCAGTGTATACGTAGACGAATTGAGACGATTAGCGCATGATTGTAACTATGGCACTACACTGGAACAGATGTTGAGAGACCGACTAGTATGCTGTATTAATGATGACAGGATTCAAAGACGCTTGCTATCCGAAACAGACTTGACGTTTGAGAGAGTGTTCAAAATTGCAGTAGCTGCGGAAGCTGCTAGTAAAAATGTTCAAGACCTCCATACAGCACCGTTAGCATGCAACAGCGTGAGGACATAGGGTGCACTGAAAAAGGAGGGTGAATGGAAAAAAAGAGATAAAGAATGCTACCGATGTCATGGGAAGCAACACAACGCGGCCGTGTGTAAATTTAAGGAGGCAAAGTGTCACTGTTGCGGGAAAGTAGGGCACATAGCCAAGGCTTGCCGTAATAGAAATAAAGAAAGTGCCAGCTACAATGAGAAGAAAGCATACAGAGCAGAGAAAACATACCGAGCAGAGCGGCGTCCACGTCCACATCGATCATATAATGTAGAGTGTGAAAAGCAGGATGGTGATAGATCTGAAGAGGAAGTGTTCACATTAAACTGCATGGAAATGGAGACATCATTTCAGAGGATAAAAACGTTTGAAGTGACGATGGCAGTGAATAAGAAGATGGTACATTTTGAAATTGATACAGGATGTAGTGTAAGCATAATGAATGAGCTGAAGTTCAATGAGATGTGGAACGAAGAGCAACGCCCGCAAATAAGACAAACTAAACTTGTACTTAAGTCGTATACAGGGGAGAACATCAAATTAGTGGGGGTGGCCAGAGTGAAAGTAAACTATGAGCGGCAAGTAAAGACATTGCCCCTAGTGGTGGTTAAAGGTACAGGACCTAGCTTGTTAGGAAGAGGATGGCTAGAGGCTCTAAAATTGAAGTGGGAAGAAATAAAAAATGTGAGAACAGAGGCACAGAGCCTACCGGAAGTACTCATGAGAAATGAGGATGTTTTCAAGCAGGAGTTAGGCATGTTGAAAGCATGAAAGCAACCATTTGAGTATCCGCGGAAGCACATCCTAAATTCTATCGGCCACGCTCAGTTCTGTATGCCATGAGGACAAAAGTAGAAGCGGAGATAGATCGGCTGCTGAAGGAGTACATTATAGCTCCCGTTAAATACGCCGAATGGGCCGCGCCCATAGTTCCTGTCTTAAAGCCAGATGGGTCGGTCAGAATATGCGGAGATTACAAGCTAACCGTTAACAGTGCCTCCTCGCTATAGCAATACCCTATTCCCCGTGTTGAGGATCTGTTCAATACTCTGTCAGGAGGGAAACAGTTCACCAAGCTCGATTTAAGCCACGCCTATCAACAGATTGTAATGGATGATGCCTCAAAGAAGTACCTCACAATAAACACACACCGAGGCCTGTTCACCTACAATAGGCTACCTTTCGGAGTTTCGTCAGCTCCTGCCATCTTCCAGCGAACGATGGAAAACCTGTTACAAGGCCTTCCAAGAGTAGCTGTGTACTTAGACGACATTATTCTGATGGGGAGAGACGAAGCTGAACACCTGACTACGCTGGAGGAGGTACTTAGTCGATTGAAAGACGCTGGCCTGCAACTTCACAGAAGCAAATGTGCGTTCCAGCAAAATGAGGTAGAATACCTAGGGCATGTGGTGAATGCTGAAGGCTTACATCCAGTGCAGAGCAAGGTGAGGGCCATAGAGGAAGCTCCACCACCAACCAAGGTGACTGAGCTAAAGGCCTATTTAGGTCTCTTGAATTATTATAACAAGTTTCTCCCTAGTCTAGCTACACGCTTAGCCCCGTTACATAAGCTGCTGAGGAAAGATGTTTTGTGGGTCTGGAACAAAGAGCAGGAAGATGCTTTTCAGAACTCAAAACAGTTGCTAAAGTCCTAGGTCACTATTCAGCGGACAAAGATTTAGTGCTTGCCTGTGATGCCTCGCCATACGGGCTAGGTGCCGTACTGTCACATGTCATGGAAGACGGTAGTGAAAAACCTTTGGGCTTCATGTCACGCACGCTAACACCAGCAGAGAAGCGCTACTCACAGCTTGATAAGGAGAGGTTAGCTATCATTTTCGGGAAGGAGAGGTTAGCTATCATTTTCGGGATAAAGAGGTTTCATAAGTACATCTACGGACGAACATTCACAATCAGCACTGACCACAAACCACTGATATCGCTCTTTCATGAGAAAAAGCCAGTGCCTCAGATGGGGTCACCGAGAGTGCAGAGGTGGGCAACTCTCCTCAGAGCGTATGAGTACAAAATCATATACAAACCTGGGCAGGGACATGCAAATGCAGACGCGCTGAGCAGGTTACCGTTGCCACAAACAGAGGAAGAGGATGAGTCTGACCAGGTCTTCATGTTGGGGGTCATGGAGGACCCACCAATCACGACAAAACAGGTTAGACAGTGGACAGCTAAGGATGAAACACTCTCCCAAGTGCTAGGCTGGTGTCTGAAAGGATGGCCAAGGGAGGTGGATACACTGTACAAACCCTACAGTCAGAGAAAACTGGAGCTGAGTGTGAAAGATGGGTGTGTGCTCTGGGGGGTGAGAGTGGTCGTTCCAAAGAGGGGTATGAAAGCCATATTAAAACAGCTACACCACACACACCCAGGAATATGTAGAATGAAGGGCTTAGCACGTTCATACGTTTGGTGGCCAGGGATGGACTCCGAAATTGAAAAAGAAGTGCAGTCCTGCCATACATGCCAGGAAAACAGAAATCCTCCAGCAGGAGCACCACTACATCCATGGGAGTGGCCGGAGACACCCTGGAGCAGACTGCATGTGGATTACGCTGGCCCTTTTCTAGGGAAAATGTTCCTTGTCATTGTAGATGCACACTCCAAATGGATTGACGTGTACCCAGCAAGTACCGCAACAAGTCAAGTTACCATTGAAAAGCTCAGACAGTGCTTTAGCATACATGGCCTGCCCCAGACCTTAGTATCAGATAATGGAACTTGCTTCACAAGCCAAGAGTTTCAAGCATTCCTAAAATAGAATGGCATACAGCACATAACATCCGCACCATTCCACCCGGCGTTGAACGGTCTAGCGGAAAGAGCTGTAAAGTCGTTCAAACAAGGAATAAAGAAAATAAAAGGAGACACTTTGGAAACTAGAGTCGCTAGATTTTTGTTTAATTACAGAATCACACCACAAACCACGACTGGATTGTCACCAGCGGAAATGCTTATGTCCAGGAGGTTGCGCTCAACACTGGATCTTCTGCTGCCGGATGTGAAGTCAAAGATACGAAAGAAACAACTTAAGCAGAAGGAACAACATGACACACACAGTAAGTGGAGGAGTTTTTCGCCTGGGGATGATGTGTACACCCGAAACTACAGTCATGGACCTCGTTGGATACCTGCGGTTGTTGAAGAGAACACCGGACCTGTATCCTATACCGTACAGTCGATCAAATCAGAAAACGGCATGCACTAGTAAGCGGTGAAACGCCCAGACCTGAGAGCATGGAGGAGCCTATCAGTCTTCGGGTTTCAGAGACAGGACTGGAGACCCTGCCTGCAGACTCTGCCGTCACCATAGTGCAGAGAGAGAAAATGACTGCTTCTGAGTCAGACCAAGCACACTCCTCAGTGATTGAACAGACAAAAGCAGGAGTAGATTCACTTCCTGGGCTGCGCCGTTCCGAGCGCACAAGACAGACTCCTGCTTATCTGAAAGACTTTGTGAAATAGTAGTGAGATCCCTCAAGTCAGAGCAAGAATGAGCTCTGGGACTCACTGGAAGGATGGCAGTCTACCCACCTTCCTAGTTAGTTTTTTTTTTCTTTAACTCTGTTCATGGAGTTGTATTGTAAAAAAAAAAAGAAGAAACATGTGAAAGTACTGGACGTGTATGTCTGTGTTGACAGTGTTATGTTCAATTTCCCTTACAGTACATTTGTGAGTAGTTTGGGAGAGTACAGTTTAAAAAAAAGAAGAAAAAAAAGTATTTTTTCTCTTAAAGGTACAATACCTAAGATTTTATGCCGCTAGAGGGCGCTACATTCAAAACAACAACAACGGCTTTGCTTGATGACGACGTGAAGGAGCGCGGAATGATGGGAACTGTTGTTTTCAACTCCACCGTGGATAAATCAGTCAGACGGGAATCGAAAATTAATTTTCATGGATGAGGTAAAGTTCGATTTCTATAAATGTTGCGTTTAATGACATGCTTGTTTTTCATTAAACTGAAATAACCGCAAGAAAAGTAAGGTTTAATAGTAAATTAGTTATCACAGATGTTACTGTATTTGTTGAATTGAAAGGTCCCACATCATTTGCCAAAGGACTGATTAATCTTTATGTAGAACATCGTATATTTATTTACATAGAAGTATTCGCGGTGAATATGACCTTACGATTTTTCACATCATATGCATAGACAACAAGACATTCTAACAATAATACTAATTGTTTTGAATCCTTTACTGACATGAAAATTGAATACAGAACACGGTGTTACTCACCTGTCAATTAAAACACATGCAAGATCGGCGTCTCTTTCTAGTTCGAGTTTTTCACGAAGTTCTCTCCATTTAGGAAATGCCACACCGATGTTGATCCTGGTTTTATTTCTCTTCTTGTCCCAAATTCTTCTTGGGTCGTTTGGTTGACCCGTTCGTTGACGTTTGCGTTTATGAGACTTGTCTTTGTTGACAGAACCAGCTGCAATCGCTAAATAATAATTGTGTTCCATTCCATAACAAATGCGCGAAACAAGCTGACGTTTGTTGCTTGATAGACGCTAACGCACAACTACAACTTCCGCATTTGTCCAGGACTCCACGCAGTACGAGCGGAAACCGAGGGTAACGCGGATATGACGCGATTGACTGGCGACTCCCAGCTCACCCCTGCTCACACGCCCCGTTTCCTTGGTTAAAATCTCAATTTTCTCGCGATTTAAACATTGTTTGAAACATTTGGAATATTGTAAGTTATCACCTTAACTAAATATATAACACTGGCCTTGTGATTTTGGGATATTTTAATGCAAAAATCTTAGGTATTGTACCTTTAATGGGGGAGGGATGTGGTATCCTGAGATTTATATTATAGTTACCGGCAGTTCCTCTCCACACCACAAGAGGTACAGTTGACCTTCCGGATCATGTGGGGTTCTGGGGGCAGAGTAAGACATGTTTTAGGAGAAAGTGAGTCTGCCACATGGAGGCTCTGTAATCTGGAAAGACAATAAAGTGCTATTACAGTTATAGTGCGTGATTCAGTTCCTATATCACTGAAGATACAACACAACTACACAGGAAATTTAGGGTGGTTATAAAGCCCTCTTAAAATCTTTAACGAGCATCATCATTAGCTGATGTTTTATCTGAACTCTGACTGCTAGGGTATGGCAACTGCCATACTCTGCCATACGCAAACGCTGCCCCTGACTCGGACTCAAGTCCGACTCGGCCCTTTTTGGACTCGGACTTGGACTCGATTGTTAAGGACTTGGACTCGACTCGGACTCGACAAAGGTGGACTCGGACCCAACACTAGTAAGCATCACTCCTTAAAAATTAAGATTACCCCAAAATGAATTGCATTGCTAGCCTGGATGCCAGCCCGAACCCCGCCCACAAAATTTTTAGGTCGGGAAGTTCGGTCTAGACTCGATCCGTTGAGGAGCTATTATGCCTGAACAAAAAATAGTTCAGACCAATCAAATTGTCAGGGCGGGCTTTATACGATGATGGACAGATGAGCAACGGTAACAACACAGTCTCACCCCTATTCGTCACATACTGCCGTTTGGTAATTTTCCCCTCACGTCAATATGCCGCCGTTGAGGGTACCCCCTCTTCGTCGCTTGCCAACGTAGAGGGTCGCCCGATAGATTTGAATGCAAATCCCTCATCTTTGGATTTTGACGAAATAGGGGAAAGCGATCCAGCCGATGCCTGCGCCTGCGCTGGAGAGTATGGTTTCAGGCGATTGATTTTATGCTGCAAATGTGTATTTTGCAGTAGCGTGCGGCGCATACTGTTACAATCATTGGTGCGGTGACCATACATTTTCGTGGGGCAGAAACCCTTGTCTGAATCGGTATCAAGACTTTTTTCTCTTATATATATATATATATATATAGGCCTACTAGGCCTACTTTGCATTTTTCGGGGGGTTGTATCTCTCATCCTATTACCTCAAAAATTCCTCCTTACAAATAAGGTTAAGGAAATCTCATAATGTGGAGATTTTCATTGCTGATAATATTTTAAAAACATTTAATTTATCTTACAAACATGTGATTTTGGGTTATTATATCAAAGATCGCTCTTTAAATGATGTTGGTTTTATTATAAATTTTATTTTATTACTATGTAAATTTCACATTCATAAATGCAAGTTTAGGCAAACCTCTTTTTATGGTGCTTGAAAAAGAGATTAAAATGTATGTAGATGTGATGTCCAAATCTAAAAATAGTAAAGCAATTAAAGTGATTAATATATGCTCCTCTTTTAACATTTTCACATAATATAAAAGTATAAAATATAATGAATGGTGCTGACCTGTAAAGTATATTTTCTGTATTGAAATGTTGTTGAGGCATGTGAAGTATTTTTTGTTATATGAGATATGGCACTGTACATGCTACCTGTTGTTGACAATAAAACATTTTAAAAAAAAATATCTCATCAATTTTAACCAGTGACGCATAGCAACCATCGCTATGGGTAAACATTGTCTGGCCAGAGGGAAAAAAAAGAATTGCCTACTTTTATTGATCTTTCATCTCATTACTGATTATGAAGTTGTGATAAATTAAATAGCCTACTGCAGAAATGTTTATATTGCTTAATATGGACATCCTTTGGCGAAGAGATGGATGCATTCTGGGTGATGTGTTTAAATGTAATGGCTATACCCGTGTTTTCTTCACTCAGACATTTATGCTGACCCCTTTAAAATTTTGAGCAAGGATAAAAAAAATTTAGACTGTACATTTTCATTATGATTGATATTTTGGCGCAATTTTGTGCAACACGTCACTGTGTGCGACCATCGCAGAAACCATTGCCCAGCACGATTCCACCACGGTAAGTCGCTTACAACAGTCTAATAAGCAAGAGAAATGAATAAGCATTTACACGTCCAAAATTAATATAATTATTAGTTTATTTTAAAAAAAAAACACGTGTGTGTGTGTATATATATATATATATATATATATATATATACACAACATGTTTTTTTTATAAATACATTTATTAATTGTGGACATGCAAATGCTTATTGGGGGATATTATATATGTCTTACTTGTCCTTATGTGTGTTTGGATCCCTGTATGCTATTTAATATTTATATTTTTTGTATGTGTGTACATTTCAGAATGACAAAGCCAAAATTCAGGCCTTGCCCAAGCTGCCATGTACGTCAGCAGGCAAACCGCAAAACCTGCAGTGCTTGTTTTGCCACACTGCCGAGCAAGCGGTTATTAAAAACTGAGCAAATCAGAAGCAAAAATGCATCGCGGCTGGTGGCCTCTGCCCAAATAGCTGTAAGTAACAATGCTCATGCTTCATTAATTGAGTTGTAATCAATATTAAGCCCAAAGTACATACAGTATTTACATTAACATGCACATCCATCTGTCTGTCCTAAGGGATCCTCATTTGTAGAAGCATAGATCAGGGAAAGAACCACTATCCACCCCGGCCCCACTATCCACCCTGCTGGTGAGATGGGGTGGCAGAAGCCAGGATGGAGCAGGAAACTCAGTGGGAGAGGAAGTGGAGCAGGTGTGGTATTATTGTCAGTATTTTAACTATGGCTACAAAGAGTCTTAATAGAAACCATAATACCAAAAGGTACTTATTTGTCATCTAAGTAACACGCCTGGTGTGAGGGATAAAGTACATCCTTTATGTATGAGTTAAAATAAAGAATAGGCAGTTCAGTTTTTTTTTCTTCTCAAAATGCATGCATGTGTAAGGGGCCCCAAATTTCTAGAATAATACAGTACACATGTTTTATGTTAAACCACAAGTTTAAGATCTATGGTGTGTAGGTAATATTTATATGTAATGGAGACCAAAATGGAGACCAAAATTTGATTGTATTATTTTCTTTATAAGTGAACAGCTTTCTGTCCAGGGCAGCACTTGTCACAAAATACATGACAAAGGCTGGTTGGTGTAACACTTACACTACACGCTGTGGTAGCCTAAATAAATAATAATAAATACTTAATAGTGTTTTTACAGGGAATTAAAAAACAAAGTTTCTCTGTTCTGTTCTGTTCTTACGAAAGTTATCATTGTATTACTTAAAGGTAATTACCAGTTCAACTAACTTTTAGTGATAGGGTTTAGGCATGTGTGTTGGGTTTCTCTTATTGCCTTTTTGATGTGAAATCTTACTTTTTGGCTTAGGGGTGCGTTATTGTTTTCATTAGGAAGAGTGAACATGCTAACGCGACAGGCCATGTGTTGGAACAGAAGAAAGAGGGACAACCTTCATCAAGTGTTAGTCCACAGATATGTCAAAGTAAGGGTAAATTATAATTGAGATCCTAAACACTGCCCCTTTCCCTCAATGCACCAACTACAGCTAGATCTGAAACTATTAGTTGATTAATTGTTTAATCATGTTACAGAAAAAAAAGATGCGACTATTTTGATAATAATCATGTTTTATTCATTTTAAGTAACTGAGGGGAGGGTAGTGCTTAAAATTGGTCAGTTATCTTCTATTCATATTTTGAAATTGTTTATATTCTACAGAACCAAAGCTGTCGCTAAAAAGATTTCTCAGAAATAACATTATTCTGTTATACTTATATAATATAATAATAAACATTCATTTTCCACTATTTAATTCCTTTCCCCAACCAAAGGCAACACCTTCAGGTTGAAGAGATCTATCTTCGACCAGGTAATGCTGCTGAAACGCTTGAAGGAGGAGCAGAGCATCCTGGTAAAGGAGATGTCTCAACACATCATGTACCTTCTGAAGCAAGTGAAGAAGTGGAGTCACTCAGAGGACAGACTTTGGAGTACATCAAAACCAGCAGTATGTACAAGATCTTTAGATTTTAGTATCATGTATTAATTTATAATATATATATATATATATATATATATATATATATATATATATATATATTTATAAATAAATAAAAATATATCTGCAGGAAACTCTACTCTATATATTGAGATGTGATCAGGCACTGAGCTGACCAGCTATTTGGCACCAGTGTGCACAATGTAAAAGTTGTAAATACAGTAAATATAATGACTAAAATGTAATGTTGAAGTTGCAAATTCAGCATTGTAAAATGCAAAAATGGTTTGTTGTAGAAATTTTAATAGTCATTGATCCCTAACAGGTATCATAAGAGAGAGAACCTATTCAATGTATAAAAATATATGTGTGTACGTGCTTGTGCGTGACGTTTCAGGAACATATGGGACAGGACCTCTGACCTTAGGGACAGTCAGTTTGGGCCAGTTTATTTCAGTACCAGTTTGTGTCTTTAAGTAGAAACTGAACAGCAGTAAGGACCTTATCTGGGTGGGTGAAAGGTACAGCGGGTGAGGAGGAACCTTGAAAAGAGTATAAAGGCTGTCTCATATCTAACTGTGGTGTGTCACTCTCTTGCACAGCGTAACTTCTGTGTACTAGACTGAACCTATTCTTGCAAGAATAAATACTTTTCTTTTTATTAATTTGACTCCGAGTGTCTCTTACGCAGTGATGATGTTTAACAGAATTTTTGCCACAACAATTTGGTGTCAGAACAGTGGGATTCCTTGGAAGTGCCTTCTGGACCTGAGAGCGGACGGTGACTGATCATCCTGGACTGAGCAGTTCCAGCTCTACCTCGTAAGATTTAGAGAGAGGGGCCGACCGCTATCAGGGCCAGGAGAAACTCCACTGGAATTGAATGAAAGCGAACCCGTGGCAACCCAAAACATCTCTGGTAAGAGACAAATAAAATATTTTCTTTTGGGCTAAAAATATTTTCCTTTTGGTATAAGAGTGAGTAAACTATACTGGCTGAGACTGTTTTCTATGGTGCGAGATCAAGAGATTGAGACCCTTAAACAGGTCAAGAGATTTTCTAAACTGAGGCTGAGTCAAGAAGTTTTGACAGAGGATTGAGCTCTCGCAAAAGTGGAAAATTGAGACCTACGAACAGGTCAAGAGATTTTGCCACACCAAAAGTTAATTAAGGCTAACTGAAATACTGATTTTGGGTAAACCATAATTAACGACCCCTGGCCGATTTTAGGTTAAAAATCGGATCTGTCGGAGACGTCTGACAGATTACTAGACGAGCGTCGAACAAAATCCACGGAAAACAGAAAACGGCCAGTATGGTGAAATCTCAAAATAAGCTTGCCAAAATCTGATATACCGGTTTTCTGTCAAATGCTTAAAGAATTACGGGGAGAAAATGCATGCAGGGTATTGAAAAGTTGAATCAAATATCATGATTTTCCAAGGTGAGGGAACATTGAGCGCAACTAGACTGAGAGTTGTGCGAGAATCAGTGGAACAGGGCAGCGAGGCATACAGAGGTTGTTGTGGCTGCGTTCAACGTGTGAAAAAAAAAAAAAAAGTAAAAAAATAATTTGTGAACAGACAGTGGCTTGGGGAGGCAGATAAATGTTGAACTGCCAGGAGAAATAAAATTTTTACTTCTTCATCCAGTAAATGGATGCATGACATTGGATGTCTGTGAACTTAAATTTATATGATAAGGATTGAAGTAGCAAGCAGCAATAAGGCTGTCTGTGTGAAATAGAGGGAACTGTAAGTGAGAGACTTGATGGAAGAGGGAAGTTGAAAAACAAAAAGGTTGGTGTGTGAGATGTGTGTGGGGATTGTAAGCAAACAATCATGTACTGGTTAGATAATGAAGGAACTGGCATGTAGAGAAAAGAAAGAATTAGCATGTAGAACAGAGGATGCAGAAGGAACTGGCATGTAGGGAAAGATGGAAGAAATATAGTAGAAAACTATATGTGATGAAAATAAAATGTCTGACAGAATTTATGGAAGTCAAATGAACTGTTTAAATGGTATGAAAAATGAGTTTCAGAATAAAAATAAGGCATTGAGTATGATTAACAGGGATTAATGTGATATAAAGATAAGGAATGTTTCATTAAGAAGAATGGAGAACAATTCTATATTTTAATGGTAAAATAATGATTGAAATTATGTTTAGTTTTAGTTTGACAACCATTGTGTATTGAACCTAAAGGGTCCAGCTATGCTGGGGGTACAGCAACAGGGCTTGCTTATTCAGCCCGGTTTCCGGATGTTAGATATGTACTTGTTCTGTAATTAGGGTTGTTGATGATAATACCAAATTAGTAAAATGTAAAGACAACTTTGACCAAAGATTCTGGAAATCAATAATGTATAATGTCAAATATTTTGTTGATATTAAGTTATTGAAGCAAAAGATATTGTCTGTTTTATAAAATAAATTCTGGGTCGGGGATAATTTCCCTGGACAAGTGACTAAAGTTAAACAGAAAGTTTAAAGAGAAAGAAAGAGAAAAACCCCTTAGAGAATGTTGAGTGATTTTCAGTGCAGCTTATGAAAATTAATGTTCTGCCAATAATAATGATAAAGATTATGATTCGGCTATTGGGATTGAATCCACCACTGGTGGACTGTAAAAGAATACAGAGAACTGCTTATCAGTGGCTCTGTTTGCATTCCTGAATGGGACACACTGCTTCAAGGTGTGCAGTAAGTTGAAGATGACAGAGAGTGTTTTTAAGTGTGGTCAGCAGGACCATTTAGCCCTTAACTGTAAATGCCCACTGAGAAGGTGTAAAAAAGAAAGTGTAATAAAGTGGTATACATTTCTGGTGGTAATGTGGGCTTGAAAGTAGTGTTTAATATGATGATATTAACATTTTCGTCTGAGAAAGAACAAGAGATAAAAACAAGGTCAAAAGATTGAAGTCTTAAAGTGAATCCTTTTGAAGAAAAGATCTATAATAGTAATTTTTATAAGTGAACTAATGAATAAAGGTTGAGGTAAAATTACAGATAATGACTGCTAATATGAGTTGCAAAATTGTAAAAGTACTAAAAGGATGATTTAAAATGATAACTGCAAAAGATGTATGTGTATCAAAATGTATCATAAGCAGAGCGTGATAGCCTTGTAAAAGTTAGTGTGAATCCCGATTGGAGATTGATAAACTCCTAGGAAAAACTTTGAAGTCAGATATTAAACTATGGTAATTGAGATAAAATGTGAAACGTTATTGAGAACTAGAATAATTATTTTTATTTAAGATCAAATAAGCAGAAGCAGTAGTACTGGGTAAACAGTTGCTAAATGTAAAAATGTGTAGAAAGGCATCCAATTAAACAAACAGCTTGAAAAGTTTTGACCATGAAAGAACTAGAAGCTGATGTTTAGCTTTTAAAAGATAAGCTTGTGATTTGGCTGAAACAGTTTGCTTATCTAAATCTGGTGTGTGGCTGAAAGTGCCAGTGCGACAGAGACTCAATCTGAGTGGAAATTTGTAATGTCTAAATTCCCTGATGGGAAAAGACAACTATAAAATTATGATTATTTGAAAATGCATGTAATTTCTGGCAAAGATGCCTTAAGCTGGAATAGAGTTAAAAGATGGTAGATAAAGTTTGATGTTAGAAGTTTATGAGAGTGCAGTGTACCAGTCCTGAATGCCTCACAGTCTCTCTCTGATTTAAAGCTAAAAGCTGTTATTTGAGCCTGTGTCATAATTGACAATAAGCTATTTATAGTAAAGCACAGTGTTTCAGTTGAAAATCATAGACACAGAGATGTTAAAAGAAATCATTGCCATTCAGAGGCCAATTTGTATTTGCAAATGTTTTAAAAGTAAAACTGAATGACTTTAAAGAAGTCTTTTAAATAATAATGCAGACCTTAAACGATAGTGACGTTTTTGATTAAGTTTATGTTAGGACCAGTAACTGCTTTGTCTCATTTTAGTCTCCACCATTCAGGGCCGATGGCTCCGGCTACAGATGTAGATGTACACCGAATAGACAGTTATGATGACTAAATTCACTGAGTATAATCTAAGCAGTGCTTGGTTGCTGCTTTTAAGATGTTAATTGTATTTTAGTGATGAAATACTGCTGTTATTAACCTGTCTCCCTGTGTTAACACTATTAGGCAGTCCAAATGGCCATGGTGACTCTTGAATGTGCCTTCCCTAAGCTCCAGAAAACAACTGAAAACTGATTTGGTAATGGGAAGAGCGGTTACCAGTGTGCACGAAGGTGATTTCTCAATGACGGGTAAGATCTTCTTTGGCCAGACAGAAGGCAACCTAAGGCAGGGGGTCACCGCCGACACTGGGCATCACCTGATAGGAAGTGTTTATGTGAGATGGGTATGAGAGTCGAGCAGATTCTGTGAGGCCAGCAGATTCATTACACCATGAAGGGGAGATGCGCTGTGAGAAGTTACGGCAGTCTGACCCAGAAATGTGAGTTCCTCTATACCACTCACCAGAAACCGCATTAATTGTATGGCTTGTTTTTCATTGTGACAAGTGTCTGTAACTGTGCCAGGGGACAACACCCTGATGGGAAGAAAATTAAAGATAAAGAGCTAATGGGAGTGGGCTTTCAGGAGCCAGCTGATACCATGAGGGGATTGCCATTATTTGTTGTGGAGACAGTATAACATAGGCATGGTGGTGGCTAAAGATGAAGACAGCTTTTATAGATTTGAGAAGAGTCTGGATAACAAAGGTGAATGGTAAAAGTTTATTGTAATGAATTTAATATTACATTCTGTCTAAATTACAGTCTTAGGAGGCTGTTGAAAAGATTATTTGTTTATAGTGAGAGAGACTGCTTGAGTGGAGGAAGGGATGGTAACTGTGTCTGTCTTTTTGTTATTGGCCTGCTAAAGAACAAAATAGTGATAATGAACCAAAACAACCCAGCTGACTTTCCTAAAATCAAATGAATAATGAACAGACATGCTTTGAAACTGGTTAAGAGACCATGTAAAATTAGGTAAAAGCTACAGGAAAATGTGAAGTTTAAAATCTTACTTAAAATTTAAATCTTTTTAGAGATGATATAAAGAAAAAGCGAACATTGAAAATGAACAGTTAAAATATGTTTCTAATATGAGTGTGTGTGGTGGTGACTGCACTCTATGTCTTGTATGTGTTAGTTTGGGGTACTAATACTCTGAATAGTCTGAATAGTGTGTAAATTGTGTCATTAGCTACTAGAATGTGTTAAGGCAAATGACAAATTTTAAAGAAGCTGTTAATTCTGAGTCAATCTGATGAAAAGATGATGTAGAACATGGGACAAGCTTTAAATGGATTAGTTATCCAGCTCTGTCTGCTACTGGTAATTATGAATCAATCTATGGATTAAAAGCATTTATGTAAATTGGATTTGTGAAATTGTAGATCGTCGTCCATCATGGGTTGAGATAAACTAAAATGTTATAGATTTGACGGCAACAACAAAGTGACATATTGGCTAAGTCAATATCAAATTATCCAGAGAGTCCTTCACATTTATGATTATTGTGAACAAAGGGGGAAAATGTTGTTTGACTGACATTGACCAAGTCTGTACAGCACGACCTGACCTGACAGAAACAATTGATGAATTTGAAAATGTTTGTAGATGACTGGCTTAAGAGACCAAACAACAGGCCTGAAAAGCAGGATACACTGTAAGACTGAGGGCCGTTGCCCTTCAAATACTCTGATAAGAAGATGTGATTGTGGCTTTAAGGAATATTTTTGTTTCAAGAGGCAGAGAAAGATGTCTGAAGGAAATTTGGCTGAAGGACAACGTTTGGGTTAGTGATGATGGCAAACTTTATCCAAACACCATTATATTAGATTGATGCAAGAGTTGAATCATTGCATCAAAAGGGGGAATGGTAACAATTGACAAATATGGCCAAAATATGGTTTACTAAGGGACCATATATGTTGGGAGGACACTGAGCTTGACTGGGTAAAAGCCTGGCAAGAAGCCATTTTTCTCCCTAACAAAATTGCTGTCTGTAAGTGTATTTGCAGGACTGTTTCAACAGGAAATGCCAGGGCAGATGTGGCAGCGAAGGCCGCGGCAGCACAGCAGACAAAAGAAACTATGTGTACCTTACTATCTGAAAATAACCTCGACATTTGTTTTTCTTTACAGAGCATGCAGACTTTTGATACAGGGCAGAATGTGCCCAATAAGATAATGGCTATGGATGAATTTGACTAACTATCCTGGCCTGGGTTATTATTGTGGCAGAGAGAAACAGGGCCACACCTGGACAGCGCATAACTTAAAATTTTCCTTTTACAGAATGTCAGGATGGATTGCAGCAAACAGAACTGATTCTGTTCCAAGTGTATAAATATTGTGTTGTTGACATGAGCAAAGTGTTGTTGAATGTTTTTCAGAGGAAAAGGACTCTGAGCAAGAAATTATTTAGTGATAAGATGATTTGTAAAATGAGAAGGAACAGAGTTGAATTGGACAAGTGTTGAGAATAAACTTGGAAATTCTTTATGCATATCATCAGCAAGGTAAACAAATGGTGAAAATTCCACAGGTCACACTAACAGGGACAACCGGCTAGACAAGCGGTCACTAACAAAACCTTAAGGTCTCCATTCACAGGTCAAAGCAGGAAATGGTTCACTCCAGTGGGGGTGCATCGTGATCCAAGGAGCAAATCTGGTAATGATCAGAAAATGGTTTGAGAGTGGGACACCTGGTTCCAAGCCTCTCACCTTAGACACCGACAGGCCTCAACCATCATATAGAGCACAAAGTGAGGGGTCAAAGGCTCGTGCTAGTAACAGCCTCCCTCAACGACGAGG
Organism: Gila robusta; assembly: GCA_030770095.1. Classification (NCBI taxonomy): domain Eukaryota; kingdom Metazoa; phylum Chordata; class Actinopteri; order Cypriniformes; family Leuciscidae; genus Gila; species Gila robusta. Next base: position 66,708 of record JAVALU010002155.1, on the reverse strand, counting down.
GAAAGACCATTGCAACGACTCGCAAAGAGTCACCCTGGTGAAGACGGGATGTCCATGGGGCAAACAAGATGACCAACACACCTGGAGGAAGATGCACCAACTAATGGTTTGAGTTTAGCAAAATAATCTGTTTTTGTGATGATTTTGATTTATTTGATTGAATCAAAATAGGGCTTAGATCAAATGATTTGATTGGTTAAGGATGCATTAGAAAATATTTCAGGTAAATTATAGGGATTATTATTGAAGAAACTTGATTAGGCTTTCCATTAAGGGTAAGAAAGACCGATCATTGGAAAATCTGTATGGTAATAAGCTAAAAGATGGTCCGTAATGGAAATATTTGAGTTAATTTTGAACAACTACATTGGTTAAAAGAATGGATAAAAAAAAATACAAAACCTTTTCTGGTTAGATTTTAAAAGTTAAAAGTTTAAAAGTTATATTTTGTTAAAAGTTAATAAAATATGGTTAGGAAAATGGAGGGGATATATGGAAATGGGCGTGGATTGATGGTAAATGGATAAGATTGGTTAATCTTTGGGGGGTACTGATTGCGAACTGTACTACCAATTTCAGCGATAGGATTATCAATATTGTTATGTTTACTATGTATTATAATGTGTGTTTCCAGCTCAGTACAGAGACTGGTTAAAGCTGGGATGTCTGTTCAATAGGATGAACAAAATATGATGATACAAGTAGTGGGAGCTACTGTAACGTGTTAAATTGTATGGTTTTCTTTTCTTTCCTTTCTTCCTATGAATGTTTTTTGATATGAAAAGAAGGTTAAAAGCTGTGGTTATCCGCTATGTGATGACGTACAAGGAGAGGGGTCGAAATGAGGGATTTTATTGTACTTTTATTTCTTTGTATTTCTTAGCCTGTTGAAATGCCATGTGGGTTTCAATATGTGTGATGATAACCAGGGTGTTAAATTGATGTGTTTCCTACTTAAACTATACACTATTCCTTGTTTATACTGAGGTGACTGAGGGTTCGATTTAGGTCGAGAGTGCAATAACAGTGCTTATTCATTCAGCCCGGCTTCAGATAAAGTCTTTACTTGCTTGCTAATACTTAAGGGACTATCCCCACAAAAACAGCCTAAGCTTTTTACTTTTCCAAATATTATTTCACAAATGTTTAAGAGAGTGATCAGTTATGCAAAATCCAGAGATGAAGAGTATAAGTGTGATGAAATGACTTAAAATTTGTTCTATTATTTTTATTATTATGATTGGGTAATCTGAATGATAAAAAGGGGGGAATTGTTGTAGAAATTTTAATAGTCATTGATCCCTAACAGGTATCATAAGAGAGAGAACCTATTCAATGTATAAAAATATATGTGTGTACGTGCTTGTGCGTGACGTTTCAGGAACATATGGGACAGGACCTCTGACCTTAGGGACGGTCAGTTTGGGCCAGTTTATTTCAGTACCAGTTTGTGTCTTTAAGTAGAAACTGAACAGCAGTAAGGACCTTATCTGGGTGGGTGAAAGGTACAGCGGGTGAGGAGGAACCTTGAAAAGAGTATAAATGCTGTCTCATATCTAACTGTTTTGTGTCACTCTCTTGCACAGCGTAACTTCTGTGTACTAGACTGAACCTATTCTTGCAAGAATAAATACTTTTCTTTTTATTAATTTGACTCCGAGTGTCTCTTACGCAGTGATGATGTTTAACAGAATTTTTGCCACGGTTACAAATGCCATGTTTTGTCTGATGTGTCATCTTTCTCTTTCTATTTTTTCCCACAATTCCTCTACAGGTTTCGGTGACCTGACAGGACTCTACACATGGGCTCAACAGTGTCCTCAATTGGAGGGGTCACTCACTCAGAAGTCAACACAAACAGGCTGTTAATGCATACAGCAGTATAGCCACTTTGGAATGTGATTTTCTTTCCATACAGGAGGACATTGAGGAGTGGGATGACAATGGCTTCACCAGCCCCGATTCTGAGGAAGGAGACACCTAAAGACCCCTGCCAAACAACAGAGGAACTGGAGATTTGTACAAAAAAACTTGCCTTGCCTTTGTTTTAAATAGCCGTACCAAAGTATCTACAGGAAAGTATTGCTAGAATGTCGAGATTCTGTATATATTTTTATTTAAAAAAATAGAAAAACATTGATTTATTTATCTCTTCTAACATTTGAGCTTGCTGGTTTCAGACCAAAACTGCTTATTGCTGCTTTAAATAATTAATTGTCATCTTTGCATGGAAAAATCTAATGAAGATTCAATGGCAGTCTGTGCAATTTTAACAAGTATAATTCTAATATACTTTGGTATTTCCATATATGTGGATTTATATTGTATGCAATATGCATATACTACCCATATTATTTTGTAGTTATTTGTAGTTATAGCAAACTGAATACCGTCAAATAGCATTTGTTAGAAGTTTTAGTTTAACTGTCTTATCAGCATAATCTATGGCTTTTCAGTGTATATGCATGCTGTATCAGGATTCTTTTGTCCTGTATGAATGTATTGAAATAAAAATAATTACTGTTTACTGTAATAAACCCATTTGATGGAATTGTCTGTTGTGTGAACTTAATATGCCAGTTAAATCCTTAAGTGGTGGACAGTAAAGTACATTTACTCAAGTACTGTAATTAAGTACAAATTACTGGAATTTGTACTTGTGTATTTTCTTTTCAGAAAACTGTTGAAAATGATGGTTGTCTTGTGAAGATGCATTTTTTACGCATAAATCTCACACACAAACATTGCATTTCTGTGACTTCTTCAAAATAAAAGTCAACTGTTTTGCCAGTTAAATGCTAGAAGCTGCTGCAGCAGTAAATGTTTAGTTTGCATTAGCAGTAACTTGATACAGACTTTTATTCACAGCTACACTGCATGATAAAGCTGTACTCTTGTACTTGAATGGCACTTCTACTGTACTTCAACTCCACTACATCTCAAAGGGAAATATTGTACTTTCTACTTCACTACATCTGACAGCTTTAGTTACTTTATAAAGGTGGAGTTTTGCACTCAAACAATATGAAGAGTATAAATTAAGGTACTCAACAGTTTATACAAGTACAGCTAGTAGGCTACATTGATCAACAGAACTTTAATTGCCAGCTATTTAGGTAATTGTTTAAGTCATGTCATGTAAAATCATTTCATGGTTCCAGCTTCACTAATGTGAAGATTTTCCTCTTTTCATTTTGATTATTTTAATATATGTTTTTAAAAAAATTTAGGTTTAGACTGATGAAACAAGCAGTGTGAAGGTGTTACTTTTGGGCTATGGGCTCTCGATTAATAAAAAAAAAAAAAAATCAGCAACACATGAGGAATAATAATATCATGATAATAATATTACAACGTTTTTCTTTCTGCTTTGAATACTTTTACTTTCAATACTTTACATTTTCCTGATTATACTTTCATAATTTTACTTAAGTAACATTATCAATGTGTTATTTTGACTTTTACTTTTACTTGTAACAGAGTATTTGTCCAGCAAATTATTAGTATTTTTACTTAAGTAAATTATCTGAAAACGTCATCCACCACTGACATCATTTGAAAGTACTATTTGGACACCTAATTGCATCTTTTAGACTAATGCTGATGCTCATAAGTTTATGACTCTGGCCAAAACACTCAAATAGTTTGTCTGTTGCTTGGCTGCGGTACATACATATGTGCAGTATTGTTATAATACTAAATTTCTAAAAAAATATATAAAAGTTGAGGTCAGGCCTCAAAGTCCTCACTGAAACTATGCCTGAGCCAAGGCTGTGTCCATGAAAAGTTAAAATTTAAACTTTGTCGTAGGACTAAACCAAATATATTGTTGGAAAGGGCTTGACCTGGAGAGTAACATATGTCCGTCTGAAGGTTGTAAATGGCTCCTGCTTTGAAATATTGACCTCTGAACCTTGACCTTGATGCATGTTAGAAAGCTTGTCATTCAGGAACAGAAGGGGCTACAGACATGAAACCAAAGCCCCTTTCACACAGCGCGTTGATCCCGGGAAATTGCTGGGAAATTGCCAGAACACCTTCTGTGTGAACGCAAACACGACCCGGGATTGATGCCGGGATCGATGCCGGGTTGGGGACCTAGTAACATTGCCGGGATCAGTCCCGGAACGCGCGCTGTGTGAACAAAAGCCGTAACCAATGCCGTGTCGTAATGATGACGCTGAAGTGAAGTGAAAGCAGGCTAGTGAAACGGTATGTAATGCGCTAGTTTATGATCGAATGAGAGAAAAAAATGCACAAGTGCGGTTTCTCGAGAGAGAAATCCAGCTCATAAGCAAACTATAGACGCTGCTGAGACATTACATGTCACATCGATGTCACGTGTCTTTACGGGATTTTTACGGGTTGTGTGTGAACGCACTCTCTGATTCCGGAAAATCACTGGCAGTGTGAATGAACCAAAATCAAACGAACCCGGGTCAAATCCCGGGTCACTTTATCCGTGTATTTTCCGGAATCTCTGTGTGAAAGGGGCTCAACTGTTATAAATAGCTCTTGACTTCAGCTATATGACTATACCCATATGGATAGAGTCACCAAGAGGGGGTGCTGTCAAAAATGGTCAAACTTGATTTTCACCTATTTAAAGGGTAACTAAACCCCTGGTCAGAGCCTGACTCCACCCACTGGCAATATTTGAAAAATGCTGGAAAAGTGGGCAGAGCCCAGCGGAGGGGGGCGTGCACCTGAGATGCATCTCTTTGAATGGAACCTGCCTACGTCACCAACAACCGCTACGTCACGAACCACCGCAACCACCAATAGGAAAATTCAACTGCAGTAGCCACCGTTCAACCTGAAGAGGGCAGCACTCAGACGTTTTTAAACCATATATTGTAGAATTAAAACACTTTAAACCCAAATGTCAAAAATTTTACTGGAATCAGTGAACAACATTTATGAAGCTCCATTCTTACAGATTATTAACTAAAAAAAGTTGTTTTAGTGTTTAGTTACCCTTTAACAGTAAGGTATTTAAAATGTTATTACACAAATGTGATTCCCATCCCCTTAAACCCATCGATGTACTCTTACATCATTAATTACAAATTCCAATTTCAGTATATTGAGTCATATATTTTTAAACTACAATTGACCCTTCGCTAAGCCACGCCCGAAAACCGCCACTGGCCAATCGTGTCTTAGCAACCATAACTTGGCGCGGGAGGTCTGGCAAGCTTTCGAGCGAGGGAAACATGCCGAAGCGTTGTGCGTATGGATTGTGCAAATCTGATACCCGGAATCCTAAAAGTTTGGACGGGGGAGTGGAATTTTTATCCTTCCCGAAAATATAAAAGCCAAGGGGAGAAATGATGTGCATGGATCAGCAGTGTGGGAGACCCCATTCACAACTACATGTCCACAGGATTAACAAAAACACCTATTGCTTGGAAGTTGGAAATAATGACGGTTCTTTGTTCATAATGCATATATTTTAACGTACAATAAGACGATTAAAGACAAGACGGAGGCTCACTGACATACTTTAAAATATATTTCAGCATTTTGTTAATCGACGGCCTACTACCCCTGACTGAGTAACTTTAAACCAATCCGATCGCGGCTCTCCCGGTGTTAGTGTTATTCCACAAGATTTATGGATAAGCTGTTTGATTTATAAGAATTAGATTTTCACATTTCACTAACCCTGCTGTGCTCGAACAGCTGTTCGTCAATGTCAGAATCAGAATCAGAAATCAGAAAGAGCTTTATTGCCAAGTGTGCTTGCACACACAAGGAATTTGTTTTGGTGCTGAGGCTTCCAGTGGACATGTACAAATACAACAAGAAACATGAAACATAATACTACAAATTATAAGAAAAAAGAATAAAAATATAAATATATGAGAATAAAAGTATCACAGTTGGGTTTAGTCAGAATAGACATTTCCAGATTTACAGATTATGAACATATTTACAGTGTTTTGAATATTATAATAAATAAATCTAAATATAAGTATCACCTGAGTTGCAGGATATTGCACTAAATAGTGGGAGTATTGGACTTAAAGGCATATGCCTTGGGAGGTGTGTTAACTGTTCAGAAGGGAAATGGCCTGTGGGAAGAAACTGTTCCTGTGCCGAGATGTTCTTGTGGCCAGTGATCTGAGTCTCCGTCTTGACGGTAACAGTTCAAACAGGTGGTGTCCAGGGTGAGTGGAGTCTGTGATGATTTTACCTGCTCTCTTCCTCACTCTGGAAGAGTACAGGTCCTGGAGGGATGGCAGGGGGGCACCAATGATCCTCTCCGCAGTCCGGACTGTCCGTTGTAGTCTCCTGATGTCTGATTTGGTAGCTGAACCAAACCAGACAGTGATGGATGTGCATAAGACAGACTCGATGACGGCTGAGTAGAACTGAATCAGCAGCTCCTGTGGCAAGTTGAACTTCCTCAGCTGGCGAAGGAAGTACAGTCTCTGCTGGGCTTTTTTTACAATGGAGTCAATGTGATTGTCCCACTTCAGGTCCTGAGAGATGGTAGTGCCCAGGAACCTGAATGACTCCACTGCTTCCACAGTGCTGTTCATGATAGTGAGTGGGGGGAGTGCTGAGCTGTTCCTCCTGAAGTCCACGATCATCTCCACTGTTTTGAGCGTGTTCAGCTCAAGGTTGTTGTAACTGCACCAGACAGCCAGCTGTTCAACCTCCAGTCTGTAAGCAGACTCGTCACCGTTCCGGATGAGACCGATGACAGTGGTGTCGTCGGCAAATTTCAGGAGCTTGACAGAGGGGTCTTTAGAAGTGCAGTCATTAGTGTACAGGGAGAAGAGCAGTGGGGAGAGAACGCACCCTTGAGGGGCGCCAGTGCTGGTGGTGAGAGTCCTGGATGTGTGTTTCCCCAGTCTCACTCGCTGCTGCCGGTCCGTCAGGAAGCTGGTGATCCACTGACAGATCGAGGATGGTATGGAGAGCTAGGTCAGTTTGGCTGTGAGAAGATCAGGCATGATGGTATTGAAGGCCGAACTGAAGTCCACAAAGAGGATCCTTGCATAAGTCCCTGGTCTGTCGAGATGTTGCAGGATATAATGCAGTCCCATGTTGACTGCATCATCCACAGACCTGTTTGCTCTGTAAGCAAACTGAAAGGGATCCAGCAGGGGTCCAGTGATGTCCTTCAGGTGGGCCAGCACCAGTCTTTCAAACGACTTCATGACCACAGACGTGAGAGCGACAGGTCTGTAGTCATTAAGTCCAGTGATTTTGTTTTTTTTTGGGGACAGGAATGATAGTGGAGCGCTTGAAGCAGCAGGGAACTTCACACTGCACCAATGATCTATTGAAGATCTGTGTGAAGACCGGGGCCAGTTGGTCAGCACAGGCTTTTAAACAAGCAGATGAGATGCCGTCTGGGCCTGAGGCTTTCCTGGTCTTCTGTTTTTTGAAGACTCGGCTCACGTCCTCCACACAGACCTTAAGCTCAGGTTGGATGGCAGGAGGGGGGAGTGGGAGTGCAGGAGGTGATGGTGAATGTGTGAAGTGCAGGTTAGAGCCGGTGTGTGGTGTGAAATGAGGGCTTTTCAAACCTGCAATAAAATGAATTTAAATCGTCAGCCAGGTGTTGATTGTCCACAGATCGGGGGGATGATGACTTGTAGTTGGTGATGTTCCTCAGGCCATTCCAGACTGATAATGGGTCGTTGGATGAAAACTGGTTTTTCAGGTTTTCAGAGTAGTTCCTTTTAGCAACTCTGATCTCCTTTGTCAGTCTGTTTCTGGCTGTCAAGCTTGTGTGTGTTTCCAATGTGTGTGTCAATGTGTGTGTTTCCCATTTGAATGGTCAGCGAATGAGGCGCTGCTGCTGCTTGCGCTGGGACTATAAGCTTTAGCTTCAATTTTTCTGAAATTATTCTCTAATCGGTTGCATATTATGTCGTGGATATACCCTCGAATGTATACTGCAGTCCCTTTTGTCTTGCTCTCTCAGATATTTCACATGTTCGCCAAAAATTACTAATTATCTCATTGGGAATGTCTGATACCGGTGCATACACACTGTAATAGACGTGCCAGGCGCGAAAGCTTGACAGGCGTAGCAACAGTAACTAGGGAGGGCAGGGCTTAGTGAAGGGTCAATTCCCTCTAGCCGCGCCATGGCACTTGATACTAGTATAGCTACTAGTTAGCTACTGAATCAGCCAGTAGCTAACACTGATGCTAACTGGGGCTCAAGGTCGAGCAGACAGCGGCACTCAGCTCAGAGCGCAGCCGGGCCCAGGACTCTGATAGTGGGCGACTCCATAATCAGAAACATTAATAGCAGGGATACAACTACGTGCTGCCTTCCACAAGCAACAACTTCTGATGTAAACAGGGAACTTCAGAACATTCTTATGAAACATAAGACTGCAAATCGACTCATCATTCATGTGGGGAAGAATGATATTCATAAAGAGCAGTCGGAACTCCTTAAGAAAATTTTCAAAGAACTTTTTGAAACACTTAAAAGACTGAAAGTTCAAACATTCATCAGTGGACCACTCCCAGCAAGAGGAACAAACAGGTTTTCACGGTTGCTTGGGCTTAATACATGGCTGCAAAAAACCTGCAATATAAAAGGAGTGAACTTCATTGACAACTTCAATCTTTTCTGGAGTCAGAGGCAACTGTTTCAACAGATGGCCACCACCCAAACAAACTTGGTTCAAGAGTGCTAAAGGACAATATCTACTTCTCCCTCCGTCATCCCTCTGCAGTGTGTGCCAATCCACTCAACCTGAATGGCACACACACACCTGGATACAGTATGAATGACCACAGGACTTCACTTCAGCACCTGAATGGACATGCGGTTGACACATCACACAAGGACAATGATAACACCACTCAGCCACAACAACCTCTGCTCACGGACACAATCTCAGCAGAGCCCTGCCCACAGAGCTCACCACAGACAGACTGTGACATACTAGCACTTCTCCAAGATTCAGCACCCAAGGACGACTTTCTGGAAAACAGCCAAGGAAACCAGGACAGCATATTACAGCCTCCGATAACACCAGAGCAACAGCCGCCCTCACCGGACACGTTCTCCATCTCTCCAGCATCTCCACTTCTGTGCTTCTCAGAGAAAATGGAACAACTGGTGTATGCTGGAACCAGACTATCCCACTCTTTTGCTGCAAGCCCCCAGATACCAACCAAAAAACGGCAGGCCCCACAACCACCAAAGCCTGCGGGCCCAGCTCGCCCTCCCCCTCCCCCTGTGAGAGCTCTTCGGCCTCTGCCACAGCGCCAGGGCACACACCCTCCTCCAGCGGCTCGAGGTGAACCAAAAACAACTGATACCAGCTCTCAGTGATATGTGTCGGGTCCCCGCTATGATAACAGTAACTTTCTCAAATGTTTACAGAACAAGCGGGAACCCAGTGTGCCTGTATCTTTCGCTATTGCTGTTCGATTACATGATAGAAAGTCTAAGGCCTTCAAAAGCCGTACAGCAAACCCATCTAATCTGGTGCCTATTACACGACAAACTAAGATTGCTGTGGGGAGAAAAAGTAAGACTGTTAAGTTAGCACTTTTAAACATCCGCTCACTTAAAAATAAATCACTTCTAGTCAACGACTTAATAACCACATACAACCTGGATTTTATGTTGCTAAATGAAACTTGGCTAGAAGACAGCTGCAGTGCAACAGTCCTCAATGAAACAGCCCCTCCTAACTTTACTTTTATGAGTGTCTGCAGAGCTGTCAGAAGAGGTGGAGGTTTAGCTGCTCTTTTTAAAGATGTCTACCAATGTAAGCAAATATCATTTGGGAATTACCCGTCTTTCGAATATCTGGGTATTGTGTTAAAAGGTGCTCCACGCATTTTACTTATCATTGTTTACAGGCCTCCAAAATACTCTCCAGCCTTTGCTGATGATTTTACAGAACTGTTATCAACTATTTCCTCAGAGTTTGACTGTTTTATCATTGCTGGAGATTTTAACATTCACATAGATAATGCAGAAACCAATATGGCAAAAGAAATCAAAACTGTTTTAAAAACTTTTGATCTGACTCAGCATGTACATGGACCCACACATAATCATGGACACACTCTAGATTTACTTATCAGTAAGGGTCTAAACATTTCATCGATTGTTATTAAGGATGTAGCACTGTCTGATCATTTTTGTATTTTCTTTGATATATTGATCTCTCCTGCCATTGAAGCTAGATCTGTGTCTGTCAAGAAGAGATGCTTAAATGAGAACACTAGTGTACTGTTTATGAAGGCTATATCTTTAACACCAAGCATATCTGCTGACTCTGTTGATTTTCTCCTTGATTCTTTTAACTCAAAAGTTGAGAGTGTAATTGATGATATTGCTCCAGTGAAAGTCAGGAAGAAGATTGGCAGACAAAAAGCACCTTGGAGAAACTCAACAGCAGTGCAAAATATGAAAAGACAATGCAGAAAAGCAGAGCGCATGTGGCGGAAGACAAAACTTGTAGTCCATTATAACATCTACAAAGACAACATCCATGCTTTCAATAAGGAACTAGGCAAAGCTAGACAGACTTTCTTCTCGAATATTATAAACAGCAATATAAACAACACACGCACTCTTTTTGCTACTGTAGAGAGACTGACAAACCCCCCAAGCCAGATTCCCAGTGAAATGCTCTCAGAGAGCAAGTGCAGTGAGTTTGCTTCTTTCTTCTCTGAGAAAATCAATAATATCAGAAAGGTGATCAGATCATCCTTGAATTGCGCTGGGGTCAGGCAGATCAGACCACAACCTGAGAAAGTAGTCACTATGTCTGATTTTGAAGAAATTGATTGCAACATTTTGGAAAAAAACGTACAGCACCTTAAAACATCAACCTGCGCCCTTGACGCACTTCCCACATCTTTTTTCAAAAAGGTGTTACACAGCTTAGAAGCAGATCTCCTAGAAGTGGTAAATGCCTCACTTCTCTCTGGGAGTTTTCCGAACTCCCTGAAAACTGCAGTTGTCAATCCCCTCCTGAAAAAGAGCAATCTGGATAAGACCATATTAAACAACTATAGACCGATCTCAAATCTTCCTTTCATAGGCAAGATCATTGAAAAAGTTGTCTTCAATCAGCTGAACAAATTCTTAAGCTCAAATGGATACTTTGACAATTTTCAATCTGGTTTCCGACCGCATCACAGCACAGAGACAGCCATAAAGATAGTAAACGATATTCGCTTAAATACTGATACAAGCAAATTATCAGTGCTGGTACTACTCGATCTCAGTGCTGCATTTGACACTGTCGATCAAACATACTTCTTGACAGGCTGGAAAACTGGGTCGGGTTTTCTGGGATAGTCCTAAAATGGTTCAGGTCATACTTGGTAGGGAGAGGTTATTATGTGAGTATAGGAGACCATAAGTCTGAGTGGACACCCATGACATGCGGAGTCCCTCAAGGCTCAATTCTTGCGCCACTCCTATTCAACCTGTACATGCTCCCAATGAGCCAAATAATGAGAAAGAACCAAATCGCTTACCATAGCTATGCAGACGACACACAGCTCTACTTAGCCCTATCGCCTAACAATTACAGCCCCATTAACTCTCTGTTCCAATGCATTGATGAAGTAAACAATTGGATGTGCCAAAACTTTCTTCAGTTAAACAAAGACAAAACTGAAGTCATTGCGTTTGGAAACAAAGATGAAGTTCTCAAGGTGAACGCATTCCTTCAGTCTAGGGGTCAAACAACTAAAAATCAAGTCAGGAATCTTGGTGTGTCTCTAGAGTCAGACCTTAGTTTCAGTAGTCATATCAAAGCAATAACTAAATCAGCATACTATCACCTGAAAAATATTGCAAGAATTAGATGCTTTGTTTCCAGTCAAGACTAAGAGAAACTTGTGCATGCTTTCATCACCAGCAGGGTGGATTATTGTAATGGACTTCTCACTGGCCTTCCCAAAAAGACCATAAGACAGTTGCAGCTCATACAGAACGCTGCTGCTAGGATTCTGAGCAGAACCAGAAAATATGAACACATCACACCAGTCCTCAGGTCTTTACACTGGCTGCCAGTTACATATAGGATTGATTTTAAGGTATTATTACTGGTATATAAATCATTCAATGGCCTAGGACCTCAATACATTGCAGATATGCTCACTGAATATAAACCCAACAGATCACTCAGATCATTAGGATCACATCAGCTAGAAATACCAAGGGTTCACTCTAAGCATGGTGAGTCCGCTTTTAGCTACTATGCCAGCCGCAGCTGGAACCAGCTTCCAGAAGAAATCAGATGTGCTCCTACAGTAGTCACATTCAAATCCAGACTCAAAACACATCTGTTTAGCTGTGCATTTAATGAATGAGCACTGTACCACTGTTCGTCCGACTGTTTGTACTGTATTTTATTTTATGTTTTTAATTATTCTGATTTCTTTTGATTATTTCTGTATTTTATCTTTTATTCTAAACTGTTTTAATTATTCTGATTTCTTTTGATTATTTTAATTTCTTCTATGTAAAGCACTTTGAATTACCATTGTGTATGAAATGTGCTATATAAATAAACCTGCCTTGCCTTGCCTAGTATCATATTTGTAGTTTTTCCTGTTTGCAAAGTAAGGCTGTGAATAGGGTTGTAAAAAGATGTATGTGTGGCATCTAAAGAATGGGTTTCGTTACTCTGGACTCAACTATAATTACAGCACCGACTACGCCACCCTGGGAATTTCACCCAGGGAAATAATGGTCCAACAAGGACACCGGTTCGTTCCCACAAGACAGAGCAGAGACGTGAACTTGTAAAATAACAATACTTTATTATAACTAAAATCAAAACTCCACACACACAGTTCAATACACACAAAGATCAATATGACTTTCAACATCAAAATAAAGAGCATAAACGAAACAATCAGGCAATCCAAGGCGACATGTCAGATGGCAACCAGAGATAACAAACCTACTCAATTCCACTTCACTACAAGCACTTCAAACGTTAAACACCAAAATAACAAATACAAGTCGCATTACTCTTGATCCCTAAACCACACGCGCACACACACACACTTTAAGATCACACCAGCGTCAATACGTGTTTCTCACAAGGGCACTTGCACACACACAACCGACAAACACTCACCCAACTCGCACCATCTCATGGGTTCATTCACACACCACACGAATTCCACAAACGCTCTTCCAGTTGAAACAGTGCGGAGGCGATCAGCGACCACTGAGAATAGGCTACACGAGTCTCGCGCTCCCCAGCGTCGAGTCCACGGGATGCGGGCCAGTCACAGGCACAGATGAAGCGAGGCAAAGCAGCACACGGCAAAGGGACGAGACGAAGAAGAACGAAACCTCAAGGGGAAGAAATAAGGAAAAAGGGAAGCCAGGTCACAATCCCAATCAGCTCGCTGCACTCATGCCGACATTACTCGCTCGTCCACTAGAACAGAGGAGGAACACAACATAAACAATGTCTTTTCGCGAATATTCTCCCATGAAGTCAATAATTTACCCACCTGATTTTCCGCAAATCAGTCCTCCCACTGTCAAGCCGCGATAGGTAAACACAGCCGTCACGCATACTAAAAAAGACAAAGCGCATACATGCAGCCAACAGCTCACCCCGAATAACAATATTTCTCCATTTCTGATAGCGTACCCAAATGGATGTGCGACTCAGCTCAAGAATCCCCACACGAGAGCAGCTTGGGAAAGCAGCAACAGAGCTTACAACAGCCTACACGCTTCCAACACACAGAAACCTTTATGCGCGCTCCCGCACCTACAGCGCACTTGAATCTAATTAGGCAATTACCACCTAATCAGTGCTCGGGCTGTTACTCAAACTAATGCCTAGTTCACACTACACAACTTTAAACGTCGGCAGATCGGTGTGCTGTTCACACTACATGACTTGCTCTGGAGTCTTGAAGTCGTTGTGCTGTTCACACTACGCGATACTACATGAGTGATCTGCAACAGGGGGTTACACACTACACGAGCTGACAACAACTCTGTCACTCAACGACTCTCTCCGGTCCCCCAAACCACGTTTAGTCACGAAAACACACGCGAGATGTGGATGGGAACTATCGCGAAACAGGTGTTAATTACGTCTATTTGAAAATGGACACCGGAACAAAAATGGCGGTGCAAGTTGTTTGCGCAATGGTCTGTTCAGAACCAAGAAAAAAAAAGGAGAAAAAAAGAATATGGGTCAAAGGCTGGATAAGCGCACGCAGGCAGCAGAGATTGTCCGTGCCTTGCTCTCTCATTGGCTGTAGCTCGCCACGACACGTGACACCACACGCTATCGAGTCGGCCGACAACTCCAGATATTTGGCATGCTAGATATTTGTTCGGCGTCGGTGACGCGTCGGCGATGTGTCAGCGAGCGTTTTTGATGCGTCGTTTAGTATTTCACACTTAAAGATTGGCGAGCGCGGATCACCCGCAGATTTGCGCGCGATTACAGCCCGACCTGTCGGCGAGCTCGTTAACGTGCAAATCGGGCTTAAATCGGGCTTAAAATCCTGTAGTGTGAACTAGCCATAACTAGGCAGCTATGCCTGCTACATATGCACTGAATATATTAAATATCTAGTACAGCCGAACTAGTACTTACACAGTATTTAGGTGTTGTATGATATGCAAAAGTAAAGATTTTGGTTTATTTTAGATATTTTCGGAGCTTGAAAACAAATCAGCATCACATTCCGGTCACAGTACTTCCGGTTTGCAAAATTTTCAACACATATCAGGAGAATATCTTAATGTTTAACTGCAGCCGAAGCATATATTACACTGAATTTATGTGGTTTATTTAAAAAGCAAACAGGTGGTGATTTATTAAGGCGATTTTAGCAAGTAGGCCTATATACACACGTTTCGGGATTATGTTCACTCTCGGCGGGAGTTACGTAACGCAGCTCCTGTAGCGACAATGAGTCTTACATTGAATTAGCTCAAATTATATATAGGGAATTTTAATAATTAATCATGAATATGATTAATATACTGCATATTACAGTTAAATTATCGAAGTTGAAAATAGATCGATTGTATATATGAATGATCAATCACAACGAATTATAATTCTTCATTCATATATCAATGGTCCCTTTCCAGATCGATTATATGAGATAACCTTTAATGGAATTAATTTAGTTATCGAACAATCTGTTTGTCCAGCAAACGGCCGTAAGATTAACTCATCAACTTCTCAACAAGGTTATCCCTTCCTTATAATTCCAAAAAGCTATTTTCTGGCCATGAAAATTCACCTTCTTGTTATTATAAAATTTAGGTTACTGAAATTGTAACGAATTGTAAAGCTTTGTAGCTAGGATCAAACACTTCATTGACTTTGTACAAATGAGCAAGATTGGACAATTAGCAATCAAGAATATAATGGTTTTAATAAAATGAAACTACGGATACAGAATTCTACATTTCACACGGAATATATGTGTATACACTCGAAACAAACAAACGAAAAACATTACAAACACGAATTAAAATAGGATGAGAGAGGGAGAGAAAACGATATATATATATATATATATATATATATATATATATATATATATATATATATATATATAGAGAGAGAGAGAGAGAGAGAGATAGAAAGTGAAACTAACGGTCAGGATGAGAGAGATCACCGGGGTGATCGCAGCATGGCAAAAATCACAGACATCATAACCCTTAGAGAGACAACAAGGAATCACAAAGATCAAATCCCCTGAATGGGGTAAACAGATCTTAAAGCATTTAGATCGATAGGAATTACGATACTTGCATGACTCTTCGTGTGGCTGAGAACCAAAGCGTGTGTGTGTGTGTCTCTGTCCTCGTGTCACGCGTTCACGTGGTCTTTCAGAGCGAGGGAGCGCGTTAGTTTGAATGTCCTTTGAGGTGCAGTTGCTGGTTGGTTCAAAGAGTCTCTTTAAAGTCGAAGTTGCCGATTACGTTCATTTCGCTGAAAGTGAACGTAGGAAAGTCCGAAGATGAAAATAAAGAAAGATTAAAGAAAAAGGAGAAACACGGCGTAAAGCTCCCTAAGGAGCCATGGCACCGGAAACCTCTCACAGGGAAAAAGCTCCCCCAGAAACTTCTGTGTCAGTCTCTTATGGAGAGGAGGGGTTCACGCCTGCTTCGCGTACGTGAACCAATCATCTTAGGGCATCTCGAGCGGGAAAAGTTCTTCTTTGTCCTGTCAGGATAATTTGTGACGGTATAAAATTTTGTCATTTCTCGCATCTGGTTGAGTCTTCTGTACAGAAAGAATGCATAGTGTCAGAGTGTGGCTGATTACCTGTAGAGATGCACAGCACAATGTCGGCTGAGGTCCAGGCTAGGACCGCGGATGAAGTGTTCAGAACGGCAGTCGAGACAGTGCTTGGATGGCTGTGTTGACCAGAGCAATGTCAATGAATTGGGACCCCCTTTCCTCGATCCGGAGTTCCAGTGCTGTCTGGTATGCTTTGCTCGGAAGATGGTACAATGCCAGATCATTCAGGTGGAATATGGCACCTTTCGGGGCTTGAATCCACATACTCTGGTTGAGCATGTTGACACGGCTGGTTGTGTCATGCTGGTCGTAAGTGAGAGTAGCTGTACGCACAGGTGTGTTAACGAGCCACCTGTCACCTACAATCTCTGCTTGCATCTCTGTGACTTTTGCTCGAGGCTTAGCTTGGGCAGGGCAGCGTATGTCGCTGACCAGGGGTTGCAACCCGCAGGTTCCTTCAGTGTTGTCTCTGAGGAAGGGTTTGCTAGGGCAGAGATAGTGAATGTCTTTGGTGAGGTATACATGTGCAGGTTTGGGGCCAGGTGCAGCTGTGTGTCGCTGTCGTGGGTGTTGCTTTTCAAAAACCTGACATTGGCAATGTCTTTAAGTCTGTAGACTTGGTTTGACTCGCTGATGGGTTAGTTCAGGAGCAAAACCCACTTCTCTCTGCTTGGGGTCGACGCAGAGTGGGATGGCGCTACCCAGAGAGTAAGCGAGGTGAGTTTGAAAAAAAATAAAAATAAAATCAGTTGGCATGGTGATGGCGGAAACCAGCATAGTTAGCACCAGGCTTAAGGGTATCATGTACGGTGGGATTCTACCCGTGGCTGGGCTGTCATTTGAGAAGTTAACCTCCCACAGCATGTCTGTTATCAGGGCTGTAACCGGCTGAGTTTGGGCAAAGTCATTCTGGAAGACAGTAAACAGCGGTTTCATGCAGTTCATGGTCTGATTCAGCAGGACGCTGTGAATGTTGAGAATGACCATGTTCTTATCAATGTCTTGCCGATGGTTTGGAAAGATGCACTCTGCGTGGTGAGTTGCTCTTTTAGCTGTGAAAGTTCAGTCTGGATTTCAACCACATGCCGTTTCGCAGTGGCTATGTTTGCTGTGTGGACACTTGGCATACCAGTGTCGAACAGAGTTCTGGCGGCAGCTACGGCTCCGAGCAACGCTCCCAGGAACCGTTTGGAGTGTTAGTTGGTGCTTAGGAGTCCTGATTGTGTAACAGTCACTTTCCCAAGTTGGTTGGACATGTGTTCGACCTTGGCCTTGGCGTGAGAGAGGGAGTCCGCTGTCCATCGGGCACTTGCCCAGCCGTATTGGGCTACGGTGCTGGGGTAGTGTGCTCTGTAGGCCTTGTGCTGGATGAGTCGGACATGCGCTTAATGGGTGTAGGTCCTGCAGTCGGTGATCAGGAGTCTCAGTTGTTCTCTCGGTGGCAGCTTTCCTCTGGATGGCTGACAGCACAGCATGGCGAACCACAGCAGCAACCTGATACAGACAACAGGGAGAGAGAGAAAGAAAGGGGAGGAAAAAGCCAGCGAGGGTTGTCTTCGGTTGGACAGGGCAGTCTTTTTATTTCATGGGTGGCAACTAGGTTTAGCTTGCCTTGGCCCATGTTTTGCCACATCTTGCTGCTGGCATGTCGCTTGTTTCAGTGTATTGTCAGTGGCTCTGGTGCTGTGGTTTGCAGCGCATGATGCGTCATGGACGTACATTGGCCTTATCCCCCCTTTGCGCCGTTGCATTACACGTCTTTGCGTTGTGGTGTCAGACGGTGCACACATATAATGTAGCTCTGTGCACGCAGAATGTGCTTGGTGTCATGCAGTGTTCTGAGTAACTGGTTGTCAGTGAGTGTAGACGGCATTCAAGGGTTGGTTGGAGGGGTCTGAGAGGTGGTGAAGCAAAGTCTTTATTGTGTCAGAAGCCCGCATGTTCGTTGTTTGTCTTTGTAAACAGCGGAGCTAGCGTAAACTGCTCTGAGGTGGACAGTTTAGTTTGTAAAGTTCTTATGCTGTGTGTAATCACTTCAAACTTCAGGGTGGGTGGGCGGGTTTGAAGTGACCACAGCTAGTCGTTTGGTGCGCCAGGCTAGGTGAGGGTATGGGTTTGGTCATTCAAGTCTTTGTCAAGGCCCGGTTGCCTTGAGTGTCCTTTCACCTTTTTCCAGTAGACAATCATGTTGTTTGTTCTTGTGATGTCATCGCATAACTGGAACCGGTGTTGGTGTGTGACAGGCATGTGTTTTGAAGTCTTACAGCCATTTTGTTTCCAGCCTGGAAGTTGGTATGGGAAACTGAGTGTGGCATAGTTAAAGTCTGTGCACATAAGGAGTTCTTTGATGTTATGCATCAACGCGATGTGCAGCGTTATGAGAATGGCTGCTACCTCAGTATATTGTGATGACTGCGGGCCCAACTTGAAGTATTGTGGTGGGCACGGTATGTCATTTACCCACAGCATGCCCGCACCTGATTGAGGGGTGCCCTCATGGTGGTAGGAACATCCATCGATGTAGGCTGTGGGTATACCTTGACACGCATTCTCTTTAAAGTACCTGTGACAGGTCAGTTGTTGTTGTTGGGGTTCTTCTACATCCACCGTTGCAGCTGGTGTGTTATCAGAGCAGTTTTGGCAGGCTGCCAGGCCGTTGCCTAGCGCAGACTTGTGATTTTGAGCATGACGTGCCTCAACATTGCGCGCCTGGAGGGCCATTAACCATGTGGCTATGCGTGAATTGGTGACCACGCCATCCCGGATGCGCTGGCTGTTGAGGAACGTTACAGCCCATACAGTGCATAACAGAGATTTTTTTCACAGTCTGAGAATGTAGTCTCTGGTGGGAGAAGTGTCTTGCTGGCGTATGTAACAACTCTTTTGTCTTGATCATGCCTTTGGTACAGGCCAGCACTGAGACAGTGGTTGGAGAACCCAGCTTCTGGATAGAACTCTTTTTTGTGGGTCAGGGTAAGCCAGACATGGAGCTGTGCATAGGTGTCGTTTAGCTCATTCATGGCATTTTCTTGAACTTCTGTCCATACAAATGGGCAGTCTCTTTTTTAGAAGGGCAGTTAGAAGTTTCGCAATGTCTGAGTAGCTTTTGCTGAACTGCCGTGAGTAATTGCACACCCCTAGAAAGCTTCGCAGCTCTGAGATGTTGGTGGGTGGCTTGATGTTTTGAACAGCTTGAATATGGCTGGAGTGCGGTTCGATGCCCCGTGATCCGATGAGTAGACCCGCATAGTTGACTTTGGTTCGACACCACTGTCCTTTGTGGAGGGCGTTCTTGGCGCCGGCAGTGGATAATTGGTTCAAAATATAGTCTATCTCTTTCAGGTCGTCAGCCCCTGTTGTGCTTTTCGTGAGAACATCATCAACGTAGATAAGGTTACCTCTCATTCTGGCATCTGGGCATGCTTTGTTCAGGGAGGTGTTAAACTCAGCAGGTGAGTTGGCATAGCCGAACGTAAAGGCTAGCTTGTGCTGATCTTCTGGATGCACAGGTATGGTCCTGAATCCAGAGGCCACATCAAGTGTAGACAAGATTGTGTCTCCTCTGATTCTGGGTGTCTCTTGCTCCAGCTGGGTCAAGGGCCATCGGGACAGTGGCACCTGTTGATGCAGTTTCCTGTAGTCAATGGTGGGGTGCCATTTGCCGTTTTGTTTGAGGACGGGCCAGATGGGGGCAGAATAGGTGCTGTTGCATGGAAGGATGACACCTTTTTTCAAGCATGGGTTCGATGATCTCTCGCACCGGTTCGTGTGAAGTGATGGGGATCTTGTACTGCCAGACAAAAGTGGGAGGAGCATTAGGGTGCATTGGGATGCGCACGGTGTGGAGTTCGGTGAGTCCACAATCTAAAGAGTCTTTGGTAAAGGATGCTTTGAACTTGTAAAGTACTTTGTAGATCTGCATCATTTTTAATTGCGTCAGCATCTTTTAGAATTTGCTGAACTTGAGACTCAAATCCTGGGTACGGCTCCTCTGTTGGTGTGTCGTCTGTCGTGTTGGCAGGCAGAGGTGCAGCAGTGTCGTCAGTCTCGCAAGCAGGCTGTCTGGAGACTTTGTATGCTGCAAGGTGTAGGTCCTCTGTCAGTGCTGTTCTGCATACCTGGTCTTTGTCCATCGGCATGACCGAAGTAATGGAGATGAGTTTGAAGGGTGCTGTGAACACTGTGTGGTCTGTGTTCCCTTCGGGCATCATTGAATATGGGATGGGCCCAATGATTGGTAGTGTGAGTTCAAAAGTCATGGAAGTCTTGGCTCAATAGCCATCCCACTCGGTAGGCTTTGGGAATTGTGATGTCCCTTGCCATGCCGTTGTTGAAAAGGATGTAGACTACACAAGATGACACTTCAGTAAGGGGTGTGGCTTGCAGTGTGAGTCCAAGTTCAACACATTCAGGTGAGGGTTGAAAGAAGCCCAGCGTGTGGTTTAGGGTTCGACCACAACGCATGTTGAGCCGGTCAGCGACCCCTTTGGTGCAGGCTGGTATCACAGTTTCCTGTTCGTTGATTAGGGTGCGAACCTCAGGAATGGTCTGACCTGACAGGAGGTTCTCGGTGTGGGTGGAACAACAGGGGGCTGTAAAGTCAATGGGGCCCACACTACCTCATTAATGATGTCCACATGAGCCTTGTGGCGAGTCAGGATGTCTGCTCCGATGTAGACATCATGGGGCGGGTCCGGAAGGACCAGGAAGTAATGGGTCAGACAGTCGGTGGTTCCAGTTCAGGTTCAAAGCGCAGACACCTTTGGCCGTCATCATGGTTGATGGGCACGTGTTTAAAGGAAAATGGGTGTGCTTGCTGGCAGAAGGAAGGTCCGGTGTGTCTTCAATGAGAGCATTGAATAGTGAGACACTGATGGCTGAGTTGTCTGCCCATAGTGCAAGTACAATGTCAGTGGTGGTTACGTCATTCAACTGCAGGTCAGTTGTGACCTTGGGGCCGAAGGAGTCAGAGTCTTTGGTGAGCTGAAATGTGCAGAGTAGTGAACTTGAATCTTGGTCTGGTGCTGGAACTGTGTCCCCGTGGCTGGCTGTGTGAGTTCCCGTGAACTCTGTGACCTGACAGTCTGGCTCTGCGGGAATTCTCATGACCTCTGTGACCCAACAGTCTGGCTCGGGTGGCCTGTGTGACTGGAGGGGGAGGGGTTCCCGCACTTGAGCCCAAACTTACAGTTATTTGAAGTCCAGTAAAGGTTCAAAGCGATCTAGCAGGTCTTTGCCAATTAGAAGTGGGTAAGTGTTCATTTTTGAGATGTACACTGGGTGGATCAGATTCATAGAACCACATTGTCAGGTGGATGGGAGCTACCTGTTTGAGCCGGATGTCGTTCTGGCTGTGGGATTGCACATTCAGCTCACATGTTTGAGATTTAAGAGTTCGATCTTGGCTCTTAGTTTTAGCACTGAGTCTTTCAAATAGTTGGGCTGACATTAACGTGATGTCTGAGCGGTGTCTAGCGGGGTGTCAAGGCTCAAATCATTGTTCACAGTGGTTGTTAGGTAGAGTGTTCGGCCCACCCCCTTTTTGATCAGGTTTCCCAGAAGTCTTGGCGTCGGGGCTGGTCTGTGTGGGTCGCTGCGGAGGCAGGTAGCCAAAACAGCATTTCTTGGTCTTTTGGGACTTTGTTACCTGATATGAGGAAGTGTGCTGTCTCATTCAGGGTGTGCAGCTGTCAGCTGTGGAGCTTGGGTGATGCTGACACCTTGTGATGTGACAGTTAGCTCTGTGGTCTTTGGCTGACGAGCAGTGTTCGGGGTGCTTGGCTCAGTCAGTTGGTAGTCAGACAGGGGGTTGGTTTCAGTTCTTATGCTTAGACATAAGATGTGTGGTTTGTCTTTCTTGTGAGTTTTCTGTAAAGAAGCTCTTTCAGCCCCCTCAGGATCTCTGCCCTCTCTGACGTGGCTGCACTGTTTTGATCTGATGTGGGCTCAGACTTGGGCTTACCAGTGGCATGTTGAGAGGGGTTCCGATGCCGGCTTTCTGGGCTTGATGCTCTGGACAATGGGGATCGGCTATTTCTGGGTCGCCGGCTGGCTTCCCAGGTGGCTCCACCCCTTGGGTTGTTGGATGGGTGTTGCCGGTCCTTCGGACGAGCACCATTGCGGTTGTGCTGCCCTCTGCTGGCTTGGAACTGTCTTGACTCTCTGTACAAAGGTCTGTGGTGTTGTGAGAGTTCCCTCTAGAGTCAGCTCTGAATAGTGTTCGGAGACAGGGAAGATGGTGTTGTTTTTCACAGTCTTTCTGGACACAGTCTTTTGCTTGACATAAGCTTTGTGAGCCAAGTCTCGTAGCTGTTGGGCAGACATGGTCCGTGCACAGGCCAGGATGCCCATGTGATGACTCACTGTGGGATGCAGGTTTTGGAGAAACAAGAGTTCTGAAGTTTGACATCCTCTTCCATACCTGGCTCTTTCCGTGCTCCGAAGTAGGCTTGTCGAAGTACGGCTAATCGGCCGTAGTAGGTCTGTGGGGTTTCAAGTCTTGTCTGCTGGAGGTCCATGGCGATGAGGACCCCTTGGTCTGATTCTGGATCAGAGAGTTCTTTAATCAAATATTGTCGCAGCTGCTGGTAGTCAGTTTTGACAGTCTCTGGTTGACGATATAGGAAGCTGCGCATGTCACGGCTAGACGTAATCCTTAGCAGGTGACATCTGTCACAAGTAGTTACATTGGCTACAGTCTGTGAATGAAAGTCAATGTCCTGCAGGGTTCGGAGTGAACGTAGGGATGTTTCTGGCCAGCTTGACGAGTTCTTTGGGGGCCATGCCATGGTTAGCAGCAGGGGTTCTCTGGAAGCTGGCTGGTGACATTTTGAGCAATGGGCTTTTAACCCCCCCCCCTTTCAGCTCTGAGTTTGTGGCTGAAAGGTACGGACGGCTGGTTAGGGGAAACTTTGTGGTGTGCGTTTCCCTTCCCGGTCATTCTGCAGTCTATAAGAGTGTTTCAACTCTTCGTGAACAATGTCAAGTTCGTTTTTGAGATCGTGTCTCTGCTGAGTAAGCTCGTGGATTTCAGCTCGGGCTGCGTGCAAGTGGTTTTTGCATGCCTTGGCTTTAGCGTCTCTTTCTTTTAGTTCAGTCTCTGCTCTTGCAAGGAGAGCTTCACCTTGTCGGAGTTTCTTGTTGAGTTCCTCTCTGGCGTTTCTCTCCGCTTGCTTTCTTTGGTCGGTGTCGAGACGAAGATCACACAGGGCCTTTTGAAGTCTTTCCGCTTCTTTCTGTAGCGCTGGGTCTGTTGCATTTAGTGTTGCGGCTTCCTGCTCCAGGCTGATGCTGCTCCTTTCGCTGAGCCGTGCCTGGGCGACGGGGTTGTGTGGGATGCCTCTGACGATTCTGGCCCAGTCTTTGTAGTTGTAGCTCTGGGTCGGATCGTGGGCCATCAGCTTGTCCACGTCGGCGTCCTTAGGCAGGAAGGAGGTCGTCATGGCTCTCGACCATGACTGTAGGACCGGAACATACTGGCTCACTGTGGGCGAGAGGAACACAACACACAAAACCAGTGCAAGTTCGTTCTAAGGTTAACGAGCTATACTCATACGGGCTATGCCGTTTATGAGAATTTGGGGCTAACTGATGTAAACAGTTAGCGGAGCCAATTGATTTGGGTCGACGAAGGACCCGAACTAGAGTTTTGACAGGCAGTAGCCTAGCGGGTCACGTGATGACACCGGTTGCGTAATTGTCACTCTATTCTATTATTTAGCTTCCTGGTGGCTCTCACAGGTTACTGTCTCTAAGTGAAATGAAAGAAACAAATCACAACAGAACACAAGATAGAAAAGGTCAGAATGAAATAAAACAATAGGTCTGTAAAGAACTGGAATAAATACTAACACTGGAAGTGTTAGGGAGACTAGGAGGCCTAAGCCTACTACCACTGATAGGGTTTAAGATAGGGCCTACGGGTGAGTGGGGTTGTCAGGATAGCAACCTAAGAAGGTGTGGCTTGGAGAAGAGATGGGCCAAACACTTAAAATATCCGGGAGATATCTAGTATTTTGTGGCTCATAGTAGGTGGAATGGGTTTTTTTTTTTTTATTAAATTTAGTTTACCTGCGGTGAATTGAGTCCACTCCGGTGAGAACCAGTGGCATGGTCAACCTCCCTGGCGCTTCCCGAACACTCAACCGCGGTGTTCTCGGCCCTCCGTTACTCTGTGTCGCGTTGCGCCCTCCCAACCAGCCTTTGTGACTTTAAACACAACTCGGCAACGCCAAGATGTCAACCGCCAGACAACACTACAAAATTGGGCTGTTCCCCAGAACCCTCCAGAAGGAGTGGCCTCTTTTTAGGCCCCGGTTTAGGTACTGGTCCCAGAAATTGCCTTTTGTGTGGGCTGGACTGGTTGACTACCTTCGGAGTGCCAAATTGCTGATGTCAGCACTGCGGGCCGCAACGACGGACAGAGATAAGAGAAACCGAGATTCACGCACAGCCAGTGTTGGTAACGCTGGTCGGACAACCCTGCTGGCCGGAACACCACCAGAGATGACTTCAAATCACCAAGGAGTTACTACAATAGATACACAAAAAGGATGAACAAGGGAAGCATAAAGTAAATAAGGCTTGTTTGTTTAAACCAAATTGAGTAATTATTTATGTAGCAATAAGAGTCGAAGGTTTTACTAAATAATAATAAACAAGAGGGAATTATGATAATGTTGGTCTTTATCAAATAACCTAACCCAAAAGAGAGGAAAAATAATAAAAATCAAAATATGAAGAGACAGGATTGGAACACGGTAGAAGAAGCAGGCCGCAGTAGTAGGTTTTCACCACAAGGGGGCGTACTCCTTCTCCGTGCTTTGCCTGGGTAAACAGAACACTTGATTCAAATTCAAAATTCAAAACTTGTTTAAATTTAAAATTTAAAACAAGCAGGAAAGAATTAAAAGGGAAATCAGAATGATATCCTATAATAGCTAATAAGGTAAAGCATCATTAATAACTATAAAATAATCAAAAGTGGAAGATGAGATAGATGCACAATTCAAAACAGAGTGAAAGGAGGAAAAGCGTGATGCCGACTTAGTGAGGAAGGCCACAGGGTGGCGCTGTTTCCTCCACATGGATATCAGTGGCTGACAGGCAAACACGACGTAAATTTACACTGGTTTAAAAACCAAATTAAAATAAGCGTGAAAGGAGATTCAGAAATCAGGATAAAATTTTATAATAATTACGATAACAGTGAAGTGTCATCAATGATTATAAAATAATAACAAGAGAAAAAGTAGAAATACAAACAATCCAAACAGAATTTGAAAAGAGAGAAAAGGAGAGTTGAGTGAACCGACTTGGCGGGGGTGCAGCCACTAGGACTTCCTACCAAGTGGGCTCACGATAGGCTGGGATTTTAATATAAGTTTTAAATTCAAATCTTGTTTGACCAAACTTAAAGTAAATGTACCAGTCAAAAGCAGGAAAATTGTCTACACACAAAATAATATTCGCACAAGCAAAGCTAAAATGCACATAATTATTGAGAATTTAGACAGGCTAATTAACAGGGAAATGAATTCAGCAGTAACGAGAGCATTAAACGGCCACGAGATGGCGTAATTGTGCTCATGCATGCTGATGTCAGAAGGCGGGGCGTAATTTGAGGACTTCTAAATACCTAAAGGAACGCCCTCTGGTGTTTAGCAGCGGAATTACAACCGACTTTTAATGTGATTCAAACTAAGAGCTTTTCGGCTCGCGTCGTGCGCTGATTTCCTGCAATAAATCACAAATCAAACAAACAGATCTCTGTGGATCTTTCGGTGCTATACTGCACAGGAGTATATGGCGGGATTTCTTCGCCGCACATACACAAATGTGGACGACAGGAATTTTCGTCTGTTGGTTCGAACTCCAATAAACATTTTTCACAATAGCACTTATGATTTAAATGTATTAGATCTTCCATTGGGTAGCTACGCCAATTTTTGACCAGGAGTTTATCGTTTTTGTTGAATATCACTGGGTTAACCACGAATTCAATAACGACATTATGTAAGTAAGGCCTTTTACCACTGAACAGAGGAAACTCGCTCTCGATCAGATTTACGTCTTGCTCTGATAAAGAGATTCTCGTCTTAATCAGGCGTTTACATAATATTAACATGTACCAGCTGTAAAGAGTTTGCTTCGTCTTTACAGGGACAGGTATAATATTATGAACTGCAGTTTAATTTAGCAATTAACAGTGTTCACATGTTAAACATATTTCACAGGGTCAATTGGCTTTATGCCCAGCTGCACTACTTCTGAACTTCAGCCAGCTCCTTGTTTCCTGTCTGCCATTATTGGACAAATTGATTAATTCAGGTGTGCCTGACCTCAGTAGTCATGGCAACAATAATCAGACACACCTGAATTAATCAAGTTTGCCAATAATGGCAGACAGGAAACAAGGAGCTGGCTGAAGTTCAGGAAGTAGTGCAGCTGGGCATAAAGCCAATTTGCTTAACTGAGATCGGCTTCGTGCCGATCAGTTCTTCAGTGGGTTGCGGACTTTCATTGGAGCGCACATAAAAAAAAATTAATACACAATATACTCATAGATTGAACTGAATTTGCTCATAAAACAAAGTTTGAAATGCGTCGCGGTCTCCACCAAAAATGTAGCGACAATGAGTCTTACATTGAATTAGCTCAAATTATATATAGGGAATTTTAATAATTAATCATGAATATGATTAATATACTGCATATTACAGTTAATTATCGAAGTTGAAAATAGATCGATTGTATATATGAATGATCAATCACAACAAATTATAATTCTTCATTCATATATCAATGGTCCCTTTCCAGATCGATTATATGAGATAACCTTTAATGGAATTATTTAGTTATCGAACAATCTGTTTGCCAGCAAACGGCCGTAAGATTACTTATCACTTCTCAACAAGGTTATCCCTTCCTTATAATTCCAAAAAGCTATTTTGGCCATGAAAATTCACCTTCTTGTTATTATAAAATTTAGGTTACTGAAATTGTAACGAATTGTAAAGCTTTGTAGCTAGGATCAAACACTTCATTGACTTTGTACAAATGAGCAAGATTGGACAATTAGCAATCAAGAAATAATAAGGTTTAAATACCAGCAATACGGCTACCGGATTTACCTTTCACCCGGCATCTCTGTGTATCTACACTCGAACCCACAAACAACAACCTTACCCCCGCACATTACAAATAGGATGAGAGCGGGCGCGAAACCGATATATAAAAATCTATATTATCTATAATCTATATATATTCAATATATATGATGAGAGAGCGCGAGAGAGAGCTCGACAGTGCAACCTCCCGGTCCGGATGCAGCGAGATCACCGGGGTGATCGCCGCATGGCCTCCAATCACCGAATCTAACTTTAGAGAGACACCCAGGCATCCCCAGATCACTCCCCTGATCTTGGGGTAACAAGATCTTAAAGCCATTTAGATCGATCGGAATTACGATCCTTGCAAGATTTTAGTTGGGTGAGACCCCACAGCAGAGGAGTGAGTGAGTGTCTTGTCTCGTGTCACGGTTCACGTGGTCTTTCGAGCGCGGGGATTGAGCGCGTAGTTTGCCAGTCTTTGAGGTATTTGTGGATGTTCACAAGCGTCTTTTAAAGTCGAAGTTGTCGATTACGATCATTTCGCTGTACAGTGAACGTAGGAAAGTCGTCAGCCGCAACATAAAGAACGATTAAAGACCACAGACGGACAGCCAACCCGGCGTTAAACGCTCCCTAAGGAGCCATGGCACGGACCCTCTCACAGGGACAAAGCTCCCCCGAACTTCTGTTGTCCGTTTTATGGAGCGGAGGGAGTTCCGCCTGCTTCGCGTCGTGAACCACATCATCTTAGGGCATTCTCGGGGGGGAAAAGTTCTTCTTGTGTCTGACGGATTCATTTGTGCCGGATATAAAATTTTGTATTTTCCAGCAAGATTGTACACCCGAACCCTTCCTATTACTGTCCTCTCTAGTCTGACTCGTATCGTACCAAACCAGACGGTCCAACAGGTTCCAAGCATGGCCGGAACGCGTAGAAGCACATAAAGTTACATTTCACTAAGCCGAATACACCACATTTCATGTTCACTCACCGGACACTACAGTCATAATCCGGCTACCATGACCACCTCGGCCAGATACATTCATTGTTATCACATTTCTTTAAGTGGTTTACTTATAGAAAATCTCCGATTGCAGCGGTTCTTCCTCTTTCTTTATCAGAATTCCCGTGGGCGCTCTGGTTCCTTGGAATACCTTTGGGGTCCTAAAGTTTTATGAACTAGCAAGGTGGGAGAGGCCACAGCATTTGATCTGTTGGTATTCTTTCTTTAGAAACTCCACTTAAATTCAAAGTTTACAGAACAGTCTCAACTTTCATCTTATAGATACGACAAAATCATTAGAAGATATGCTGATACGGAAGGTCCGATACAATTTGCGTATATACCTCATGGCCACTTCTGGTCCTAGTTGCAACAAAGGACGTTTGTCGTCTAGTTCTCCCGTGGTTGGGGGTGAGGTGAACTTTTTTTTGTCATCCCTGCGGGCGAATGTGTGTGGTTTTTGAAATGGGACACAGTGGAAGCGTGACAATGTTGTTCTTGTTATCGAAGGCCAACCTGGGGCGATCTCCCCGTGCTCTAGGAGCCAAAGCGGGCCTTTTGGTCATTAGCCTTTTTGGTCACATGTGGTCAAACACCGGCCCTGCTTTGGCCCTTAGTAATTTCCTCCAAGGCAGAACTGGCCATGCTTGGGCTCCACACATCAATACCCTGGCCGGCATTTAAATATTGTTTAATTAGAATTTCAAAATGTTTGTTCGGCCGCCATGACTTAAATAAAATTGCTCCTGTGTGCTTAGTAATGTTCGCATTTGCCGTTATCAGTACCTACACAATAATGCATTTTGTTAGTAAGTGTAGAACGTTCTCATTTGTTAGTATGAGTCAATGATCACACCGAATATAAATGACTGCATTTAATCCAAACATCAGAGGTCACTGCCAGCTGATACAGAACAGATATATCAGTTGAACCCGGCCACCGGGCCTTCTGATTGGATGAGACAACACCCTACGGTGGCTCGTAATTAACAAACTGCATAATCATTTAACCAAACGCCAACATCCCTTCCTTTTAGTCTTTAGCCCTATCAAACAAAGAAACACTGGTAAACATATCTTTGCAACACCAACCAAACAAATACAACCAAAACAAATGGGGTGGTGATGGCGCAGTGGATAAGACACATGCCATTGGTGTGAGAGACCCGGGTTCGAATCCACTGTGAGACACCAATGTGTCCCTGAGCAAGACACTTAACCCCTAGTTGCTCCAGAGGCGTGCGACCTCTGACATACATAGCAATTGTAAGTCGCTTTGGATAAAAGCGTCAGCTAAATGAATAAATGTAAATGTAAATAAGGTTAACTGAATACCTCATATTGCACTTTAACATTTAGGCCTCTTCACAGTCTACTAATCACCAAGAGTGTTTAAGTCCATGAAATGTCACAGTACTGAACACGCTGGATAGCTGGGATGAGATTACACCAAGAAGAAAAACTTCTTTTTTTCACATGTATTTGGGATTAGGTCTGCAGATACGACCTGAATGTGTGGTGTATTGTGTGTCGTGACTCTCGATGGTTGAGTGTGCTGTGGACTTGGGCTGGGGGGAAGATGGGTGTTGGGGTTGCACAGTGTTTAGTGTCGGCGTTTGTGGTGAAGGAAAACTGTCCACCATAGGGGGGCTGGTATCCTGAGGGTCTGGGTCGTCCAGGAGCTGCGGTGGTGGTGGCTCAGCCACAGGGAGTATGTGGCGGCGATTTCTCCTATAAGTCTTCCCATCTGCTTGAACTATGTAGGACCGAGGTTCCCCACTCATCTCCTTTACCGTTCCAAGTTTGTCATAGCCTTTCGCTGTCTGCATGCGGACCACTTGTCCCTCTGCCAGCGGCTGTAGTGGGTGGCTCATCTTGTCATAGTAGCGCTTCAACGTGAGCCTTTTGTTGAGGAGTTGGGCGGTGACCTGCTTGACATTCCTTGTGGTAGGCTCCAGCAGTTTAGTGCTCACCGGAATGGCTGCACGAGTTTGGCGAGACATAAGCCGCTCAGCTGGAGAGCCTAATGTTGGGTCACGGGGAATGTTTCTGAGGTTCAGGATATTGAGGAACACATCAGACCCATCCCTGTGCGATTTCTCCATGAGTTGCTTGGCACTGTGGACTGCTCTTTCCGCGAGTCCGTTTGACTGGGGAAACTCTGGGCTGCTTGTGGTATGAGTAAAATCCCATTGCTCAGCAAAATCCATGAAGTGCCGGCTGGTGTATTGTCTAGCATTGTCAGTGATGAGTATGTGAGGTGTACCGAAAAGTGTCTTTTTAATTTGGATATGACGGCTGATGAGGTTAAGTCCCGAAGGAGGTCGACTTCAAACCAGCCGGAATATGAATCCACGAGAACTTGATAATGTTTGCCATGCCACTCAAGAATGTCTACGGCCACTGTGGACCATGGCAGATCTGGAACAGGGTGGAGCTGGAGGGGCTCTTTCCGCTGATGCGACTTTGTGCTATTGCATACTACACATGAGAGCAACTCTTCTGTGATGTTCTTTGCCATTGTAGGCCAAAAAATTACACCTCTAGCTCTACGCTTGGTTGCCTCAATACCTGGGTGGCCTTTGTGTACAATATTGATGTACTCCTTGTGCAGGGATCGGGGAATGACAGCTTTATGGCCTTTCATGATGATACCATCCTCCACTGTCAGCTCATCTCTGTATGGAAAAAAATGGCTAATGGCAGATTTCAGCTGGCTTTCTCTGGTGGGCCATCCGCGTCGAATGATAGTGGTAAAAGTTTGTAGCAACTCATCCTCTGCTGTGTGTCTACGGAGTTCCTCCAGGCGTGCTGAGGAAATGTAGCTCACACTCATGACTTCGTAGTCACCGTTCTCCACAGGGCTCTGATGTGCTTGTGAGCTGGGAGCTCTTGAGAGGGTGTCTGCCAGGTACATGTGCTTGCCCTTTTTGTAGACCAGGCTGATGTCGTAGCTTTGCAGGCGAAGCAACATTCTCTGGAGACGGGCAGGAGCGGCATGGATGGGCTTTTTCAAGATGGTCACCAAGGGCTGGTGGTCGGTTTCTACGACTGTGGGCTTTCCGTGACATAGTCTTTGAATTTTGTGCAGGCAAACACAACAGCCAGAAGCTCCTTTTCTATTTGAGCGTATCGCGTCTCCGTGTCTGTGAGAGCACGTGTAAGCATGCTGCTCCTAGTCCATAACATGACGCGTCACAAGTCAGTGTAACTGGGTCTTTGACATTGTAGTATGCCAGCACTGGTGGGCTGGACAGGCATGATTTTAGGCGCTCAAAAGCCTCTTAATGCTGTTGAAACCAGCACCATGCTGTCTCTTTGCAGGTGAGTTTCCTGAGGGGCGCTGCAGTGTCGCTGAGATTTGGGATGTACTTGCTGAGGTAATTGACCATGCCCAGGAAGCGTTGTAGTGCGGTCACATCCATGGGGACTGGCATGTCATTGATCGCTGCAGTTTTAGACGGGTCTACTTTTAGGCCTTCACTTGTGAAGATGTGGCCTACGTACGCTACCTGGCCCAGGCGAAATTTACACTTGTTCGGGTTTAACCTGAGGTTGACTTCCCGTGCCCTTTCGAGCACCTTTCTCAAGTTGGCGTGGTGTTCAGCCATTCCGCGGCCTCCTATGATGATGTCATCGACAATGACTGAACAGGGGTAACCCGCAAACAGTTGTTCCATGGAGCGCTGAAATACTTCACTTGCGGAACTTATGCCGGAACGAATTCTTTGCATCCAGGACAGAAAACACTGTTGCCCCAGACATTTGCGCTGCCATTAAGTCTTCTGAAGGTGTCAAGTGACATCACATTGCATTTTGCTCCAGTGTCCACTTTCATCTCAATAGGCTTGCCGTTTATATGCATTGTGACAGATCCTTCATCCTTTTCAATGGCTTTTAGAGTCACGCAATTAACATGACTGTCCAATTCAACGCCGCCCACATAAAACGTTCCATCTTCACATGATTGTTCCTCTATTTCTATCTCATTAACGGTCTGTCTGCCAGTTCTCTGTCTAGGATGTTGCCTATTTTGGCTGCACGGTTTAGACTTGCAGCAACTTTTAAAGTGGTTAAACTTTTGGCAACTGTGACACTGTTGTCCGAATGCTGGACACTTTTTCCGCTTAGCTGCGTGGCTGCCTCCACAATTATTGCACTTTGTGATAGTCTGTGAGGGGGGCTGGGGCTTTGGCCACTGCATTCTATTTGAAACCAGCTTAACTGCATCCACACTGGCAGAGTTACTTTGTGATGCTAACGTCTTGCTACTTTCCTCGGTCATCTCGTGTATCCGACAGATTGAAATGGCTTTGGCAAGTGTTAGCTCGCTATCTCTTAACAGAGCTCTTCTCAACGTGTCACTGGTAACGCCACACACGATGCGGTCACAGATTAGCTCCTCTGTTAGGTCTCCAAAGTGGCAACATTTAGCCTTAATCCTTAAATCACTAATGAATGATTCGATGCTCTCACCTTGTTTCTGACCTCTGGTATGAAATTTGTGTCTTTCCATAGTCCTGTTGTTTTGAGGATTGCAGATTTCCCGAAACTTTTTTTTCCAACATTCGGGGTCCTCTCGACATTCAGCAGGGGTAATGATCCTTCCATCATCTCCTGGCGCGCGCACTTCAGCAGCGTAGGTAAAAGAACGCTCTCGTTCGATGGCGTCTGGGCCGGCAATGTTGAGAAGGATATAAGCTTGGGTTTTTGTGGACTTGTCCGAATGTGCGGCATCAATAAAAATATCGTACTCCCTTTTAAAAATACGCCAATTCTCAGCGATATTTTCATCAAAAACGAGAGGGTCGGGTCTGCGGAATCCATCCGCCATCACGTTGGGTAGAGGATAATACTGTAACTATGTCAAGTGGCGATAGCTATGCTAGCACAGTCCAATGCAACAGGTTGTTCAATGGCGACAGAGAGAAAAAAGAAAACACTCACTGGCGAGAGGTCCGTACTCACTTCTGACACCATGTAGAACGTTCTCATTTGTTAGTATGAGTCAATGATCACACCGAATATAAATGACTGCATTTAATCCAAACATCAGAGGTCACTGCCAGCCGATACAGAACAGATATATCAGTTGAACCCGGCCACCGGGCCTTCTGATTGGATGAGACAACACCCTACGGTGGCTCGTAATTAACAAACTGCATAATCATTTAACCAAACGCCTACAGTAAGGATTAAAGGGATAGTTCACCCAAAAATGAAAATTCGGTCGGTATTTACCCACCCTCAATGTTGTTCCAACCTCGTAAGACCTTCGTTCATCTTCGGAACACGTATTAAGATATTTTTGATGAAATCTGAAAGCTGGATCACTCCTCCATAGGCTTCTTCAGGCATTGAACTTGCAGGCCCCGAAAAGTTATTAAAGAAATCGTTAAAATAGTCCAAGTGACTACAGTGGCTCAATCTTAAGTTTATCAAGCGACGAGAATGCTTTTTGTGTGCAAAAAAAACTAAAATAACGACTTTATTTCAACTATTTGTAACCCAGAGTGATTACGAATATAAATAAGAAAAAGGAAAAATAATAGTAAGCCAAATGGGTTATTAAATTGAAGAGAAAAGTCAATTAATAACTGATTTCAAAGGAGCAAAGTTAAACATTCATAAATGATCCAAAAGTGTTTTTGTTTTTTTTTGTTTTGTTTTGTTATTTTTCTCATGTTGTGAATGTAAGAATTGTATATAGTTGAATGTTATGTTGCCTTTAAGAGAATGTGAGGTGGAGTTCGCTGCTGACCAATCAGGGGATGGAGAATGTGAAGCGCGAATGTTGTTGGTAGAGAGAGAGAGAGAGAGAGAGAGAGAGAGAGAGAGAGAGAGAGAGAAAAAAAGCTGATGCAAGCACAGGAAGATCGACAGAGCTAATTCTGAGAGAAAAACAACAGCGATTGTGACTTAAAACTAAACAGAACGTTTAAAAAGAGATTGATTTTATCATCTGAACTGAGCTATGTTTTGTTTTTACGAGTGATTTCGAATTATTTTTGTGTTTGAGTGTTTTCTAGTGATGGCGAGATAAAGCTTCATAAAGCATTGAAGCGTTCCATCCAATTGGTTCACTCATGTGCCGAAGCTTCATGGTGCTTCATTTTCTCTATTATGCCATCAAGTGGACAATAAATGTAAAATGTGCAGTGTGATTATAATGACATCGCATGGTTCCATCGCAAAAAAAAAGAAGCTTGAATAGATCGCTAACAAACTCGCAAAGTCCCAAGTCCACAAAATGTGAGGGGAATCCATTGCATTTTGCTGGCCCTTATGTTTCAAATAGACCGCCAAACCTCGAACACTTCCTGAAGCAGTCACGTGTACAGGCGGCTCGCGAGGCTTCAAACGTCACCACATACGTCTCCGACACAAGCCTCGATACGCGCTTTATGGCGCTCGCTTTGTGTCATTTCTTATGGCGTTCCGATCGGCTCTTTAATATGACTTTGCAACATGCACTCGTTACAATGAACATGACGTCTGCGTCTGCCGAACGTGACGTCTGCGTCTGCCGAACGTCTCGTCTATGGCGCTCGCTTTGTCTCATTTCTTTCCTAACGAAGCTTAAAGACGTGTTAACGTGCGTGTGGAGAACGTCTGCACGTCTGCTCGTCTGCCCGTCTGCTCGTCTGCTCGTCTGCCCGTCTGAACGCAACAGGCTACTTAACGTCTGCACGTCTTAACGTCTGCCCGTCTGCACGTCTGCACGTCTTAACGTCTGCCCGTCTGCACGTCTGCACGTCTTAACGTCTGCCCGTCTGCACGTCTGCCCGTCTTAACGTCTGCACGTCTGGAGCTATCTCCATTCAGCGTTTTTTTTTTTTATCCAGCCAATGACGCCGTTTCTGACGCCGCAGGTCATCCATAGTGCGCCGTAATCTGCGGCGCTTCTGTCTGACAAAGACAGCGTAAAAAGCGGCGTTTTGTATAATATTATAATCAGCCCCAGCCTTTTCTTCAAAGTTCAGCCCATCTAATGAAGTAGAGGGAAAGACGTAGTAGTTTGTCGATCTGAATGGCGTTTTCTATCGTTGTTAGGACTATGTTGTATAGCTACTCATTTCGTTTTCATATAGGCGGGCAAGCATTATGATCTGAGAAACAGACTTCTCACCAAAACAATAAGATCCCGTATTATTACTGAAATAGCTAGATAGTCCATCATACAAACTAGACCACAATCCTTTTGCATAGCCTGCTACGTATTGCCTAGGCCTACTTCATAAAAATGAGTAACAAAAACGTTTCAATTCCTCCAACAACACAATGATAAAAACAATACATACCAAATAGCAATAAAATATGAAGCCTACATATGTAGAAGGGCTGCACAATTTATCGAAATTATCGAAATATCGCAAATGTATTTCGCAATATGCATATCGCAACGGCTTGCAATAACTGGTCATGAGCAAAAGACAAGAGAAAATCACTCACTGCTCTTGGCTGAATAACTTTTGTAGCTTTAATAAGAATCAGTATAGGCCTATATTTAATTGATACAGTGAAAACTAATGTGTGTGGGGTTTTTTTTTTTTTTTTTTTAACATTTGATTCAAGTCAAGTCAAGTCAAGTCAAGTCAAATATATTTATATAGCGCTTTTCACAATACAGATTGTATCAAAGCTGCTTCACAGTATCATTCAAAATAACTTAACAATGTTTGTTTATTACTGGAAAAAAGACATCCAAGTTTGGTAGGGCTGATCAATGGTATGATTGGTTAATTAATTTGAATATCCCCAACTGAGCAAGCCAAAGGCAACAGTGGCAAGGAACCGAAAAACTCCATCCAGTGACCTAATGGTGTCCTAACACCCCATCAGATGACCCAATGGAGAAAAAAAACCTTGGGAGAACCCAGGCTCAGTCGGGGGCCAGTTCTCCTCTGGCGTTTATGAACTAGAGGCCGAATTTACAGTAACTGTAGGATAAAAAATTTATATGAATGCCTGGCTAAATAGATGCGTCTTCAGTCTAGTTTTAAACTGGGAGAGTGAGTCTGAGCTACGAACAATATCAGGAAGGCTATTCCAGAGCTTCGGAGCTAAATGTGAAAATGCTCTGCCTCCTTTGGTGGATCTGGATATCCTAGGAATGACCAGAAGCCTCGAATCTAGTGATCTTAAAGAGCGCGATGGATTGTAAGGCGATAGAAGATCCGTTAAATAGACTGGAGCTAAACCATTTAGAGCTTTATAAGTCAAAAGCAATACCTTGTATTTAATACGGAACTTTATAGGTAACCAATGAAGTGATGATAAAATCGGTGTTATATGATCATATTTTCTTGATCTAGTAAGAACTCTAGCGGCTGCATTTTGGACTAACTGTAGCTTGTTTATTGAAGATGCAGGACAACCAGCTAATAAAGCATTACAGTAATCTAGTCTCGAGGTCATGAATGCATGAACTAACTTTTCTGCATCAGAGACTGATAGCATATTACGTAGCTTAGCAATGTTTCTAAGGTGGAAAAAGGCAGTTTTTGTAACATATGAAATATGCTTTTCAAAAGACAGGTTGCAGTCTAATGTAACACCCAGGTCTTTCACTGTAGCGGATAAAGTAACAGGGCATCCTACTATGTTAAAGTCGTGCTGTGAAAGGTTTTGTGGACGGTTTTTAGAACCGATAAGTATTACCTCTGTCTTGTCTGGATTTAATGAAAGAAAATTACGCGTCATCCAATCTTTTATATCTTTAACACAATCTGTCAATTTGGATAATTTAGCGTATTCATCTGGCCGTGATGAAATATATATTTGAGTGTCATCAGCATAACAATGGAAACTAATTCCATGTTTCCTTAGAATATTACCAAGTGGCAGCATATATATTGAGAATAATAAAGGGCCTAACACAGATCCCTGCGGCACTCCATAGTTTGCCGAAGTTATAATCGATTTTTCTCCATTTAAGTACACGAAATGGTAGCGGTCGGATAAGTATGACCTGAACCAGCTTAATGCTTGTCCTTGAACACCAGTGTAATTTTGTAGTCGATCTAAGAGTATTGTGTGATCTATAGTATCGAACGCAGCACTAAGATCAAGTAAAACTAGTACTGAGATACAGCCTTGGTCCGAAGCTAAAAGTAAATCATTTGTGATTCTAACAAGCGCAGTTTCAGTGCTATGATGTGGCCTGAATCCAGACTGAAACTTTTCATAGATGTCGTTTTCTTGCAAGAAAGAGCCGAGTTGAGCGGACACAACTTTTTCTAAAATTTTTGACATAAATGGAAGATTCGAAATGGGTCTGTAATTTGCTAGGTTATTTGGATCTAATTGTGGTTTCTTAATAAGAGGTTTTATAACTGCCAGCTTGAACGTTCTTGGAACATGACCTAAAGATAAAGATGAGTTAATAATATTGAGAAGAGGCTCTTCCACTACAGGTAACACTTCTTTCAGTAGTTCAGTTGGTATAGGATCTAATAAACATGTTGTTGTTTTAGATGAAGTGATACGTTTATTTAACTCTTTTTGTTCTATGGTTGTAAAGCATTGTAATTGTTCTTGCGGGGTGATAATTGCGGCTGAATTATAAGGCGCGAGCAAAGATCGAACGTTTACGATTTTGATTCTGATGCTTTCAATTTTCTCGGTGAAGAAGTTCATGAAATCATTACTACTAAACTGTAATAAGGTATTTTGTTCAGACGACGTCTGTTTATTTGTTAGTCTAGCCACGGTATTAAATAAAAACCTTGGATTATTTCGGTTGTTTTCTATTAATTTGCTGAGGTGCTCAGCCCTGGCCGTTTTAAGTGCCTTTTTATAAAGTGACATACTGTCTTTCCACGCGATTCTAAAGACCTCTAAATTAGTTTTTTTCCATTTACGCTCTAAATTACGGGTTTCTCTCTTTAAAACATACGTAGTATTATTGTACCATGGTGCTATACTTTTTTCTCTGACCTTTTTTAATCTAATGGGTGCAACAATATCCAATGTTCTAGAGAGAATGGTGCTCATAGTGCTAGTTAGTTCGTCTAGTTCATCTGTTTGTTTGGGTTCAGGCAGCAGCTGAGACAGATCAGATAAGCTATTTGAGAAATGATCTATGGTGGATGGACGAATTGTTCTACCTGGTCGATAACGTGGCGCAGCATGACATATCACAGCAGTGCGTAATATGCAAGTTACCAAGCAGTGGTCAGTGACATCATCACTTTGTGGAATGATATCTATATCGGTTGGATCGGTTCCATATGATAAAATTAAATCGAGTGTATGATTAAGACGATGAGTTGGTCCGGTGACGTTTTGCTTGACCCCGAAGGAGTTTAATAAATCTGTAAACGCAGCCCCTAACACATCATTTAAATTATCTACGTGTATGTTAAAATCTCCAACAATTAATGCTTTATCGACGTTGACCAAAAGATCTGATAGAAAGTCAGCAAACTCTTTTAGGAAATTGGCGTAAGGCCCTGGAGGTCTATATACGGTAGCCAATGCTAGAGATAATAGGGATTTTTTTCTTACATCTAAGAGCGTAACATTTAGCACAAGCACTTCAAACGAATTAAACCTATGACGAGTTTTCTGAGTAACATTAAGGATATCCCTGTAGATTGTTGCAACACCGCCGCCACGA
Organism: Gila robusta; assembly: GCA_030770095.1. Taxonomy (NCBI): domain Eukaryota; kingdom Metazoa; phylum Chordata; class Actinopteri; order Cypriniformes; family Leuciscidae; genus Gila; species Gila robusta. The sequence continues at coordinate 27,704 of JAVALU010002155.1, read as the reverse complement.
CCGATCAGACGGGGCTCATGCTTATAACAGTATCCTGGCGGAGTAGACTCATTTAGACCGAAATAATCATTTGGTTTGAGCCAGGTTTCAGTAAGGCACAGAACATCGAAATTATTATCTGTGACCATTTCATTTACAATAACCGCCTTAGATGTGAGCGATCTAATGTTTAGAAGACCTAGCTTTAGAAATTGTTTTTGTTCACTAATAGCGAGATTTTTTGTTTTAATAACAATTAGATTTTTTCTAGATCCCGCAGTAGATTTATTATTTGATCTTAGTGAACGAGGAATAGACACAGTTTCTATGCAATGTACTACACTAGTATTAATATCAATTAAATTGGTGCAGTAGAGACTGTGGTTTGGATTTTTGGTTACTAGTCAAATGGTATTTAACATCTTGGAGATGTTATCCGACAGAAGATCTGCCCCGATTCTACTTGGGTGTAAGCCATCAGCGCAGAAGAGCCTTGGTCGCTCCCAAAACAGATTCCAATTATTTACAAAAATCAGTTTCTGCTCACAGCACCATGACAATAACCATTCATTTAGCGCGAATAATCTACTGAACTTTTCATGCCCTCGTCGGTACGTAGGAAGCGGTCCAGACACAATAATCGATGTTTCAGGCGATGTGCTGCGTACCGTATCGATAAGGCTCCTGAAGTCTTTCTTCAGAACCTCCGTCTGTCGCAGCCTAATGTCGTTAGCTCCCACGTGCAGCACAACAGCTCCGACGCGCTCGTCACCGTTCAAAATCTCAGTTACCCGCGCAGTGATATCGAGAACACGAGCACCAGGAAAGCAGTGACTGTGCACCTTACTTTTACCTAACGTAGCGTGGACGTGTCGGACGGTGGAATCGCCGATGATCACAGCATCACGTTCCGTTTCGCGAAGAGGGGAGAAGCGGTTCTGAGTGGAGATCTCGAAAACCGGGAGGGGCGAAAAGATTCTTGTCCTGGCTCGCGGCTTCCGCGGAACCACCCAGGCTTCGTGGTGGTGTGTTGGAGCCGGAGTGAATGAAATCATGGCTGATCGTGACCTGGACGCTCGGGACCAATGCTGAGAAACGCACGGAGTAGACGAGGTCAGCGTCAGCGGGTTACTAACGTTAATCACTGATCCGTGTGCATCAGCGCGTGATGTTTCAAGAGCTAAACGCCGGTCTCTCAGCTCAGCTTGTCTCTCTAGAAGGTCACGGATCTGCTTTTCTACAGCTTCTAATTCAGACTGCACCGCGAGCAATTCAGATTTGTTCTCATCTGCACCAAAAGGTAGATAACATACACCTGATATATTCGCCATTTTAACAGATGGACAGTAAGTTAGCAATGATGCAACCAGTGATGCTATTATTATTTATACTAATTTATGACTCAAGTCTTGGGTAAAAACCGTCTTTTTAGTGGTATGGGTGTAATGTAGACGCACGATAGACGGGAAAACAAACAAACTCACAGCAGGCAACGAGGCTGACAAAAGCAGTCGATCGCAGGGCGAACAGCAGTGAAGCGGTGTCTCGCTCTACGACCAACAACCAATGTTTAAACCGTATTTGCGCAAACAAACAAACGCAAACAAACAAACTCACAGCGGGCAACGAGGCTGACAAAAGCAGTCGATCGCAGGGCGAACAGCAGTGAAGCGGTGTCTCGCTCTACGACCAACAACCAATGTTCAAACCGTATTTGCGCAAACAAACAAACGCAAACAAACAAACTCACAGCGGGCAACGAGGCTGACAAAAGCAGTCGATCGCAGGGCGAACAGCAGTGAAGCGGTGTCTCGCTCTACGACCAACAACCAATGTTCAAACCGTATTTGCGGTTCCAGCCGTATAATGGCTTGAGACGCGTCTGGCCAACAGTCCGAGTTGTAATTATGAGTTAAATGATGGTTCAGAACAGAATAAAGAGCGAAATACGGAAAAACAGAAGGAAATACGAAGCTAATACGAGGCTTAGACAGCCACGACGCAAACAAACTCACAGCTCACAGCAGGCAGCGAGGCGGACAAGAGCAATCGAGCAATCGAGCAATCGAGCCGTCTATCAACGGCTCGATTCAGTTTCTGATTCAGTTTCTGTTATCGCATTTATAAAGATAATATATCGCATTTTTCTTCAATATCGTGCAGCCCCAATCTGTAGCATATAGTCATTTATAAATATAATAATGTTTCAACGTTTCGTTTTGTGTAATAAAGCATATAGCCTATTAATTTTCTGACAGGCGGAGGGTGAACCAAGACGCGCTTCCCATTTAAAAACAAGTTTCAAGTTACTTTTCACCGTGACTGTCCGCTCAATATCCGCTCTTTGCCAGTTTCACATTTGTTTAAATATTATAATAGGCTTTTGTTATTTTATTTCATTTATGTTGATTATGAACAGTGAACAGCATGAGTAAGAGCAACATCATATGACGGGAGACATGAAGTGGGTCAGACATGATTTTGACCACTTCATTAAGTTTTGTTTTGTAGAAAGACTTTCTTTAAAGTGAATTTCGTTTTGTATCAATTATGCACGGGCATGCATGGGAATAGGCAATAGGCTATATAATAATAATACAAACAAATATATATATAGCAGAGTGGCAGTGGATGGAATTATATTCTGAATTTCTATGTTATAAAAAATCGTTCTAACTTCTAGCAAGCTCATTTAAACCGAGTTGTAAATGCCGAAATGAAAGGAGCTCGGCCAAACAAATATGAAACTACTAGCCTAAATATAAATATAAAACCGCCAGTAGATGGCGCCAAGGCACTGTTCTATTCACATTACTGGTTAATGTTCAACCTATTCTTTCAAAAACACAAAGGGGCTATATATTTAATATCCACACAACTACTCCTTTTAGACAATTGCAATTGTTCTGCTGTGGTGCTCTTTGGAACTATTTTTTTATTGTGTGAAATAAAAAAAAGGATTTAATGTAGCATTTATGATAATTGTGTGCTTGTGTGTGCTTTCTTAAGAGCATGGTAAAGCTATAGGTATCTCATGTATAAATAGGTAGACAGGAATAAGACCAGCATGCAGGCAAGACCACCAAAAATACTCTGACCATTTAAATCCATTCTGTTATTGAGATGCTACAAATGATATTACAAACTTTTCGTTTTGACATGAAAATTTTCCATTTTTATTTTCATTCAGTCATTATACATACATTTGACTCTTTATTTATCTTGTGTTAGCGGAATATAACTTTTCCAAAGATGCAGAACCCCCCATACAATACACACAATACAAATCTGTTAGACATTTACAGCACTTAAGATATTTTACAAAAGCAAATGTATACTATATCGAACATTGCTCCTTTCAGAAATTGTTAATGCATTAAGCCCTTAATGTAGGAATAAATGACTCTAGACTTACTGAAACTTCCTACAAGTATATCAGGGAGTGGACATGGCTAATTTGCCGGAAGTTGTCTGGGTTTTCCCAGGCTAGCTAATGAGCAAATAAGTGTCCCTCTTCTGCCATCTCCTGATTATAGTAGTAATTTCATGGGGGTTTTTTTCAAAGTGTTTGTTTTTCCTGCAGGTGAAAACAAGATGCATCAATTTGGATCTCTGTTACTTTATTTGGGCTTTAAATTGTTTTGCCTGACTTGGGTGAGATTGTAGTAGCAAAAAATGTGTAGTATGACCAGGCTACATGGGTGAACATGTTTGCAACAATTACAATGTTCCTGAATCAACATCCTTTTTGATCATTGAGCAATATTACAATTAGACTTGAGGAATAAGTTTACAGTTAATATCAATTTTCAGGCTATAACCAGCAGTGCCTAAGCTCCAGGTAAACTTTACACAGCCTATGAATGTTTGAGTGTCGGCCTAGACAATTTATTTATTATCAGAGGAGTTTCTGCAGGAGTTCCATCAGTCGCTAAATAAAGAGCATACTTTGTTCGCTTTCTTTATAATCTATTCACACTTTAAATAAAATAGTTGTGTTTGTCATAAAGGAAAGAGTGAATCCAAATTGTTCTGTGGGTCAGTAATTTTTTTCTACTTATAGCCTATTTAGAAAGTGGAAATGGTCAAATAAATGCTACTCTGCTGCCACCTACTGATGCAAGTGTTCATCTCATCTCATTCTGTTTTAAGTGTTTGTTTTTCCTGCAGGAGAAAGCGATGCATTCGTTTGCTCCTCTTACTGTATTTATCTGGGCTGTCAACTGTTTTGTCTGACTTGGACGAGATTTTTGTATGCTCTCAACAGTAGCAAAAAATGTGTAGTATGACTAGACGACATTATAGGCTTTATAAAAACGTTATTGTAGCTCTATTAAATAGTACATTTATGTTAAACATTTTTAAATTGAATGATTGATTACTTGTTCTGAATAAGAATAGCAGTAGCCTAGTCCAAGCAATCACAAGTAGGCTAACTAATTTTAGTTTAAAATCCAATAAGCTCTAAAATGGTTTCTGAATGGTTAATTGATGCTAGATGCAGCATCTATGAGTGAACTCGAGGCATGCAGACCGCCGCTGCAGAGCATTAACAAATCTGAAACACACTAATATTTAATGATAAAGACACACTTTTTCTGAATTTTACTAGCCCATTTTACTTTTATCTCTGAAGATCGAATAATCAAAATACAACATAGACTTTTATTAAAAAGTTACATCTATCATTGGGATACCAAATGTATGGTAGCCTACATTAACAGATATTCAGCATTATAGAAATAGGTTTATCATAGTCCTACATAAAATGTGCCAAAATAAGTCACGTTTTTAAACTTAGATTGTGGCAGACGGGCAGACGTTCAGACGTGAAGACGTGAAGACGTGCAGACGTTAAGACGTGAAGACGTGCAGACGGGCAGACGTTAAGACGGGCAGACGTGCAGACGGGCAGACGTTAAGACGTGAAGACGGGCAGACGGGCAGACGTTCTACTCTTGGCTTTCCATAGACGTGCAGACGCGCAGACGTTAAGACGGGCAGACGTGCAGACGCGCAGACGTTAAGACGGGCAGACGTAATCCACACGTTAAATTCTAACGTGACGCCTGCTATTGGTGACGTCTGCATAGATCAACAGCTACACGTTATTGACGTGTCTACGTGACGCCTGCTATTGGTGACGTCTGCATAGATCAACAGCTACACGTTATTGACGTGTCTACGTGACGTGATATTTGCGTGTACGTCTCCATATAAAACAC
>JAVALU010002155.1:0-17500 GCA_030770095.1 Gila robusta | reverse complement strand
CACCATATATTGAGTCATTTACAACATTTGATTCACCATAAACAAAACAAACAAACTCCCATCATATATATATAAAAAATAAAAATAAAATAATGAAGAAAAAAAAAAGAAAGAAAATAATGTCCAAAATAATGGTGTGAGTGTATGAGCATCAAATGTCCAATAAAGATGCCGATGACTGATTTTGTTTTGTAAAGAGAGCAGTCACTAGAATTAACATTGTTATCTGTTGATGGTAGGATAGATGAAATGATGATGTAGTAGATGTCCTTGTTGGTATAGGTCTGGAATTCTTTGAATCAAGTCATTGGGCAGTTGCAATGCTGCACATGAGCAAGCTGCAAAGCTCAGCACTGCAGCAGGCAGTGTTGTTTTATAGGTAACATAAAATCCTGGCTGAGCAGAAACTAAAGGTTTTTCAAGCCAGGATCACAAAGAACAGAAGCTACCATGTGGTAACTTTAGTAGTACTAACTCTTCAACTTCCTCTTTTATTCAAAATAGAGTTGTGTTACTGGTGTCCCCTAGTGGCTGGGATGAACATAGCACTGACAATTTAATACTATAAAACATATAACAGGCAGTGTCTGGTTAATTGTCTTGATTATATTCACAGGTGCCCCTTGTCTTGTCATTTAGCCTTGTGTATTTAAGTCCTCATGTTTGCTTTGTTCCTTATCAAGTATTGTCCATGTACCACTGTCGGTGAGGTTATGATCTTTGTGTCAAGCCATGTCTTTGTTTTTTGTATTTAGTTTGTTAATGAACCTGCACTTGTGTTTTACGAATTTGCCAGCAGTGGATCCTTACACTCGTAACAAAAGGTGTTATTTTTTATATTGTGAAACTGCAACTTGCTAAATCAGTGATAGTCAGAAATCAGAAGTCTCTAAATTATGTGCTCCATTCATAAGTGCCTTCAGTTTAATCTATCCTGGACAGATATTTGAGGTAACACCAGACTCTACATTAATCTAAGAGGAGAGAATTATCAGATATGTTGAAAAAAAAGCACCCCAAAAAAGGAGAACAAAATTCTTCTAAGTTTTCAATCTTTCTCATAATGACCAATAACTGCAATGAAATTAAGAACATTTTTACCTACTTATCACACTGAGACATTTAAAATTATACCAAACATGAAAAGGAAAAATCAATTGATTCACCTGACATATCATGTGTGGTAGACATTCTCAGTGAACTTTTAGTGACTTGAATCAGGGAAAGGAAGGGTGGAGGGAGATGGGAATGCAGAGATAAGGAAAGAGAAAAGTTTGGACAAGGCGATGTCCTGTGCTCTTTCTTTATGGTCTTCTCTCCAGGGGTGCGTTTTATTACTTTAATTCAGGGTGCTTTTTATCTCAGCTTTTGTTTTGGCAAAACTTTCATTAAACTTTCAATGCTGATCCAACACAGTTTAATCCAAAATGATGGTTTGGTTTAAAACTCAACATTGTATCAATGTCACATTGCTGTGTGGGAATTTAGATCTGCACATTTCCATAAATCGCATGACCATGAGGGTGTTGCATGTGTCCTCAAATGTATACTGTAAATACAACTGTTGATCTATTTGCCTGCAAGTGTTTAAAGTCATCTGGAACAGAAAGGACCTTACAACAGTAAGAAGATCCACTTCAACTTATTTATTGTTGAATATGCCTGATTACTGTCGAGGACCACACATTAAAAAGAATAAAATAGCCTACTTTATACACAATAAGTAGACCGGATCAGCACCAATACTCATTTATTTTTTTCATATCAGTCAGCTAACAGTTAGCTATACCAGCTTACATATGTAACCAGATCAAGTAGGCTATCGATATCTACTCCCTTCCTATAGAGGGAGTTGGGGGGTTCTCAAAGCTGGGGTGGATGTAACTAGGTCAAGTAGGCTATTGATATCTACTCCCTTCCTATAGAGGGAGTTTGGTGCAGTTTCCACGCAGGTGTTATGGGGGTGTTTGGAACTAGGAAGTAGATAAAAGCAGCCCACCGCGTTGATGAGTTGTTTGTTTGGTTGGCCTAGTCAGCGCACGTCAAGTGCGGCATTTAAAAGTGGGACGAGAGTAATATATTTATCCGGCGGGCTCATTGCCCTTTGTTCTCAGCCGAGGCGCAGGGACGGTAAGCGTCTATTATTGGCGACATTTTATTTATCAAGCACGATGCCTTGAACTGACGTAGTTAAGTCACACGCTAACGTCTCTCTTTTGTTCCCAGCGGTGAGCGGGAGCAACGAGAGCTTTTCATTTGCACTGGCGACATTCCTGTCCGTCGTGGTAAACTGGAACGGTAAGCACCTTGTTTTTAATTGACTGTTGAGTGCAAGTTAGGAAGCTCGGTAATCGAGGACGCACTTTAATAGAGCTATCTTCCTCGTTTTTAGTCTCGTTGGTCACAAACGGAAACCTAGTTGCCGAGCGGGGACCCTTAGTGCAAGGTACACTGATGTAATTATGTAATTTACTGCATTAATGTGAGAGAGACTGCACTATTTGTTGTGCCTTCTCTGCTTAAATGTGGTGAATTACTGCTGTGGGAAAAAAACAGATGTTATGTATTTATTCTGTGTGGTATGTTGTGGGTGGGATATTATACAGTGGGTATCACTCTTTTGTAACCCAGGGAAGGACAATACAGATGGAAAGAAACTTGTGCAGTTGGTTTTATGCTATGTGTGCTTATGGTATGCTTGTGATTTGTTGCAGAAACGGAGTGTTCTGGGGTGTAATTGCCGCTTTCTCCCCCTTTTTTTTGGTAATTTTAAGAATTATATGTAGGGCTGCAACTAACGATTATTTTGATAATCGATTAATCAGACGATTATTTTTTCGATTAATCGATTAATCGGATAAAAATTCAATTAGATTTTTTGTTTATTATAACTAAATAAAAACGTAAATCAGGGTATTTATGTGTAAAAGTGTACTTTAAAAAGTGCAAAAGCCACACATTGAGTTTTACTAATATCAATATTTGCGTTGTTTTTAATGATAATTCTGATGGCAAGTTGACAACCATGATTAATGTAAAAAAATATATATATATATCCAACATATTTGTTTTAACACAATTTTTGTTAAAACAAATTTACACAGACATGTTGTTCAGATGTGAATATCTGAACTAAAAACAAACTAAAAGCATCTAAAATATATAATTCATTTAATTTTTATTTAAAATTAATTGAATTATAAGGATACATTGATAAAATAAATATAGAAAGATTAAAAACAATTGTGTGAACGTAGAGCCGCAGTAGATCGCGTTTGAAAATCAATTAAAACTTAATAGTAGACAAATACTGTAAAGAGAGCGGAATGGAGGTACGCAGCAAGCTAACAGGCTTGAGTAAAAGGACAGGAAAAATGATGCATTAGTGCACAAGCATTCGCTGAAAACCACTGACTACAGTGACTAAAAAACAATCTTTTACTGCTGCTGTTATTAACTGCCTTTATATTTAGTGCTTCACTTTGTAAACACCGTTTTAATTGAACCTATTTCTGCGGTAGCGCTATTTTAATCCATCACTTACGTTGCGAGCGAACTGATTGCGCAACCTGATGCTCGAGACAAAATACAGACATCCCAAGTCTCCCGGAAGTTCCGGCAGTCACCCGCATATTGATAGCGGCTCCCTGATGTCCGCAAATTAGTTCAAACTCCCGGAATCTAGAGCGCGCAAGTAAGAGCGCGCATGCGAGACAGAAGAGACTGTGCTCCAAACCGTGTAGAGCGCGCGCGTGGCAGAGCGGCGGAGGGAGAGAGACCTTGCGTGTGTGTGCGTACCAGTAAACGCTCCCCGTGACGTAAGCAGACCAACTAATCGATAATGACATTCGTTGACAACGATTTTCATAATCGATTATAATCGATTTTATCGATTAGTTGTTGCAGCCCTAATTATATGGTACCTCCAAGATTTATTGTACATGCTGTTTATTTGTTTTGTTTATTCTTTTCTTTCTTTCTTTTGAAGGGATGGTTGTTGGTTTGTTTGTTTTGTCTGGCAAATGGTATTGTAAACGGTATTATAACACTGTGCAGCATTTGCCCAGAGCTAGCTTTTAGTGTAGAGTTGGTGTGGGTTCACAATGTTTCCCCTAGAAATTTTTCCAGCAGCGGTGCTGTCACATGCCGGAGGATGTTACCAAGTCGCGCGCGGGGGGGTCCGGGGGCATGTACCTCCGGAAGATTTTTTTTTTTTAAATAACCCCTTAAACCAGTGGTTCTCAACCTCTCCTGCAGGGACCCCTGACAGGACATGTTTTTGTTTTCACCCTGAAATGGCACACCTGATTCAATTAGTCAGCTACACATTAAGCCTTTGAGCCTTTAATTAATTGAATCAGGTGTGCCATTTCAGGGTTAAAACAAAAACATGTCCTGTCAGGGGGTCCCTGCAGGAGAGGTTGAGAACCACTGCCTTAAACCATGATATTTTGAGACATACAAATATGACATACCATCAACAGATTCAAGGCATGATTATTGCAGCACATACCTTGAACCAGACCCGGCGCCAGACACAAATTCACGGACGGGCATTCATTTTTTTCCAGGGGGGCACAAATGAAAACAACCTCATTGCATCATAACAGAATCGATTATGATACTATGCAATGGTCGATAGAGCATAATAATTATATAATAGGCTACTGACGCTAAAGGTTCGATCTTGCAGTCCGAAATTCTCACATATAAAATAGGCTACGACCTCAAGTTGTGTCAATCACGTTTACACACTGCCTCCACAAATTTCGTCCGTCATAAACAATTTTTTTAAGTAGGTTTGAGAGGTGTTTTCAGGGCCGCTGGAAGTAATTGTGATCAGTGGGTGCTGTGAATTATTATTTAAAAAAAAATTGGGCAACCTCTGTCCCGAGGGGGGTTCGGGGGCATTCTTCCCCGCAAGAAAATTTTGTACATTTCAAGTTTAAATGCATCAATCTGGTGCACATTGAGAGCTCAAAATTAAGAGCTTCAAACGGCTTCGACCCATGAACTGTGCACATTGAACTAGTGTTGTCACGATACTAAAATTTTTGTTTCGATACCGATACCAAGTCAAGAATTGCGATTTCGATACTTTTTCGATACTTTTCCTGAAAAGGGAGAAACACTCTCAAATATCATTGCTGTGCTTTATTTTAAAACCGGGACAACATTCTAATCATACAACACACTAATAAATGAACATATGAACAGCAGATATGTTAAACGTTTGAACAAAATACTTGGGGGCTCAAGCTTACACTTGAGTAAGCAAACTGTATTTTTATGTAATTTATGTAATAAATGAAACCTTATTGTAAAGTGTTACGATTAGTTATACACCGATTCAGACGTCTCGTGAGTTCAGTGTTGGAAAGATCAGTTGTTTTAACCATTCAATAAAACGAATCGGTTCAAAGGAGTCATTAGTTCGCGAATTGGACGTGTCATTATCGGACGTGTGGGCGTTGTGTGATTTGTGTCATCACAGAAAACATTTCATCACTGTTGAAACATTTCAACATTTCGTTTATTTAAAGTGTGGTTTATGTCAGCTGAATGAGTGGAACGCTTTTCAGAGAAGATAAGGCAACGTATTTTAGCACAATTCACACCCAGCGGTAATTCAGGAAAAAAAAATCTCCGAATGCTCCACATGAAACTTTAGTCTCCCGACCTTACCATCGTGTCGATTTATTTTGATTAATATGTGGGAGAGAGCAAGACAGCGCTTAGTTTTGAGATGGAAGCCTTGTTTATACTTTCGCCTGGCTCCGCAGAGAGAGAGAGAGAGAGTGCGCGCGCGCTCTCTCTCTCTCTCTCTCTCTGCTCGTTCAGTTACATTACTTACCGATCAAATAAGACTTTGGCGGGACAAAAATACGCTGTAGTGTTTGTCACATAACAACTGCAGCTTCTTTGCTGCGTGCGTGAGGAGAAAAAAGTATCGATACTAATAAATTTAGGAATCGTGACGTTTTTAATTTCCGAGTATCGCGATACTTTTGAAGTATCGGTGCACCGTGCAACACTACATTGAACAAAGAAAAAGCATTGACTTGTACCTAAAGAGGGCTCAAACATCTTGTTAATTATAGTCTCAGTCTACATTACATTGTATTTTATATTAAGCTATAGAATAGGAAAATTACACTACTTTGTCCTAATTTCTTCACTTGTAAGAAATAAACCCTTGAGCTTTTATTTAGGAGAAAACACAAGATCACCATGCTGATCGTGTGAGCAAGAGCGCACTTTTCTTTAAATCACGCAGCACAAACAGAATGGCTAACGTTACTTAATTAAAGTCTTGTGCTGTTTAGCCAAAAAAACGAAATATAATACCGAAAACACTCGACATGTCAACAAAACATAAACATCTTCCCAAACACATATCAAGCTTATTTAAAAACCTCGAAAGCATAAACACTCATTCAAAGTAATACAACGTATTACGTATTCAGAATACAAATTTTGAGTAGGGTGTACAGTAGTCTTCACAGAGCATAAAATATTCATTTCATTTTATTTTTCGTGTTCGCATTTATGAGGAAAAAATATGTTACGGACGTGAGCGCTCTGAAAGCGGCACTAAAAGATGCTTTCACAGAGACATCAAACAGAAAGCAAAACCTTTCTTTAAAGTGAATTTCGTTTTGTATTAATTGTATCTTAATTTTAATCAATGTTTCATCAACCAATTACCTGGATTTAATAAATAAGAAGTAAATATATCAGACGATAATGACGAACCGGAGGCGCCAGCGCGTGAACTGGAGCTCGTCGCAATTGAACCGAAACTCAGTGTAGGCCTATAAGGTAGCCTACTCGCCTCACAGACATGTCTACTTTTAAACAGAACAATTCAAAACGAAAGAAAACAGACTATAGACTGCTCCCTGCTCATGTAATCCGTATGAAATGTGCATTTCTCTATGGCGTTTGAACGAAACGTTTGAATGAATGACTCAAAGACTCGCTTAATAAGACCGCTATCACATGCGTTTCCGCGCTCACTATCGACAAACCAATCAATCCGTTTACAATTTAAAAAAAATCAGACCAAACACATTTTTATTTTTATTCAGGAGTTATGTATATTCAAAAGGATAACTTTTGATAACAGTAGCCTATTGATAAAAAAAGATATTGTGCAAACAAGCAAGGACTGGTGGGACTTGAAGTGGAGTTGGTGAAGGGAGAGACTCGCTCAGGGCGGGCACTAATGACTCACAGGGCGGGCCAGGCCCCCCAATGCCCGCCCATGGCGCCGGGACTGCCTTGAACTGGTCACAAACAGAAACCTTCATTTTATAATTTTAAACAAGATTTTTCACGTTTTTGTTTCGTGTTAATTTTCAGCTATAAGGTAGATATTGATAGGGGAAAAATGAAATGGCACAACCCAGAAAAAGATTATTTAGAATTTATTGAAAATTTTATCTTATGGCAAAGGCCACACCCAATCTGTGAGCACTTAATTTTTCTAAAATTTTTAAAATCAAAAGTTTTGTTAACATTATTTAATGCACAATGAATGAAGTGAACAAACATGAACAATCAAGTATTTGTATTAAATAACATTCACAAACATTAATTCATGTTGTAAAAATATATTGTTCACTCAATGTGTTGATGTTAGATAACGCATTAAGTAATGTTAATGAATGGTGTCTTATTGTAGTGTTACCAAACAATACAGGAGATAAAACGTGTTTTATTTGACTTGACTGTACTTTTATTTAATCCAAAACTGTGTTCATATTTAATTTTAAAAGGCTTTTTAAACCTGCTAAGAGTTATCCAACCAAGAATAAGCCTAGAACTGCTTTTCTGACGGACTAATAATGGCATAAACAGCACTCGGGTGTCGGTCCGATACTGTGCTCATGTACTCGTAAAACTACCCGACACAACTGCACCCGAGTCCACTTTAGGGGCCGTTCACATATCGCGTTTTTTGTGCGCAAATTCGTTATTTCAATTGTAGGCGCGCGTGGCGAGATGAAAACATCGTAACATCTCATCTCAACAGGCCATGTGACAAAAACCAACCGATCAGCTTCGGCCTTTCCGTAACAACATCGAAAGCTCGGCCGAACAGCTGATCATAGCTGTACAGGCTTTTTATTTCTCATCTCCATAAATATATCTAGTAGTAAAGCTAATGCAAGGGCTAGAAATCAATTGATTCTTTGCTGATACTTCCTCGTCCTCATGGAGAGCGCCGCTTTCTCCTTTCCAAAAGCGCTTGTTCTCCCGTGGCGTCTGTCGTTGCTATGCTATGCTTTCAGTGCGCCTACATTTGAAATAACGAATTTGCACGCGCAGAGAAATGCGCTGTGTGAACGGCCCCTTATGGCAACGTGACATTAGCCTAATCGAAAATATTTCCATATGTGGCTCTTTCCTCCTTTCTTGTCAACAAGTGGATTCAGAGCCACCGCATTAGCAGCGCCATCGGTCGCCATGTCTCAGTGTTTTTAGGTGTGTAAGTGAATGTCGTGATATTACTGATCATGTGAAGATTTTGCAGCGGCGCTGAAAATCCAGTGGCGGCGCTGCGCCGCTGCTAAATACATTGTAGGGGAAACACTGGTTCATATGCACTATCCAGTTCAGAGCTTGCTGTTTACAGAGTTGTTTCTATTTGTGGTGCTGTGCTAACTGAGATTGAGGTGTTCGTTGCACTACGTTTCTGTGTGATAGCGGGGCATTGCTGTGGGCCATTTGTGTGCCGCTGGATAGTATTATTTGTCAACATTTAACAATTGTAGCCATGCCATTTGTGATAATAAACTGAGAGTATAATTTTGGTACATCAGCCTTTTTCTTTTTAATTCTTTAAGATACCTGCTGAAAGGAAACAAATAATGTTAGTGAAGTCTGGCTTCATAATGTTACACAAGACACTTCAAACCTTTTTCTCAGCTCTTATATATGTGTGTGTGTGTGTGTATATATATATATATATATATATATATATATATATATATATATATATATATATATATATATATATAAAAAAAGAGATAAAGTGTGTATACACACACACACACACACACACACACATATATATATATATATATATATATATATATATATATATATATATATATATATATATATATATATATATATATTAGCTCTAAAGAAATATTAATAATCATAACTTGTTATAATTGATTATGAATATTTGGATTAGTTAATAGAATTAACTTAATGAAATGAATATTACAATCAATCAACCTGTTCATCCCGTAAACAGTGTTAATTGTTTATTAATTCTAATGTTCATTTCTGAGGGAGGGAAATGTCTTTCTTACTGTACAGTACTACTTAGAGCCTGTAGTCAAAATCTAAATCGTAAAATAAACTTTGTTGCAAGCAGAGAATCAGAACCAAATACGTATTGTGCACAAGTTTTATTTACTAAATCACGAACAGACACACACACACGCCACACATACATGGGTATATGGTAAGTGACTGAATGAAACCGGAAATGGCATGAAGCTATGGAAAAGATTCATTGAACATGAAAAGAACCATCAGCTTATTGTTTTCAAAGCACTTCATTAAGAGGATTTTTACTACTTATCCTAAACCTCTGTTTAGTCAGTTAATTTACATTTACATTTACAGTTAATTGTACAATACTTGCAGAATTGCCGTTGCGGTTGAAGCAGTTACGTAAAGTTCCTGATTTGATGGTTCCGTGAGTTGATGGCGTTGAAGTTGCAATTGTTTTGTTCTCCGTTGGATGAAGAAGATATGATGAACTTGGTTTTAGCATGGTTAGTTCGACTCTTGTTGAAAGTTCTCTCTCTCCATGAGAACATGGCTGGTTGTGAGTCAAGGCCGGGGGCCCTGTGGCCTGCTGAGGCCACGCAGGACAGCACAGCACCCCGAATGGGGTGTTGACTATACTGCGCACATAACATACATAGCGCGCGCATGGCAGGGAGGGAGAGAGCGAGAGACACGCGCAAGGTCTCTCGCTCTCTCCCTCTCTGCTGTGCGTGCACGCACTATGTATGTTAAGTATGTTCTGTCTCGCATGCGCGCTCTAGATTCCGGGAGATTTGAACTAATTTGCGGGCATCAGGGAGACGATATCAATATGCGGGAGATGTCTGCATATTTACATCATGCGCTCGCGGCTAGCTCTCCTTTGGGACGGCAAACCAACTCTCGCGCTCAAGCCTCGACGGAAGAACCGCACAGGTAGATGTTCGCGCGGCTAGCTCTTTACGACACAAGAGAGCTGCCCCGCCTTAAAAATACACCATGCGCTCGCGGCTAGCTCTCCCTTTGGACGGCAAACCGCCCCTCGCGCTCCCACGTTTTCTCCCCTCGTCGAGCCTCGACGGAAGAAGCGCACTGGTGTTGAAGGTGTGCCTCCTCTAAAAGTGTCCGCCGTCCGGGTGAAACAGTATGCTATTTTTATTTACCCGCCACGGTGGCCGGTAGGTGAAGCGAGTTTACCCGCCACAACACAAAATCACCCGCATTTGGCTGGTGGCGGGTGCTAATTTCCATCCCTGGATTGGAGTGTTGCTCTGTCCTTATGGTGGTGCTGATGTGAGCTTGCCTGAGCTGGGGTAGGCAGGGAGTCGGAAGCTTGTATTTTCAGGGAGCTATTTTGTTCGTGACAGCAGCTCCTGTAACTCTGAGGCAGGTGCGTCCAGCTTTCGTTGTGGAGCCTCCGATTGACACCTGTGTGAATGGGTGTGGAGGAGGATGTTGTCGTCGACAGCATTTGGTCAACCTGTGGTATTTGCAAGTTGAGGGTGCTGTCTTCCGTGGCGTCTCCCAGGGGCTTGGCTGGTACCCGGCTTTTGCCATGGTGACAGTTCTGTGCTGGTCCTGGGCTTGCTCAGTCCAGCTGCAATGAATCTGGTTTGAACTTCAGAATCTAGCTGGTCTGTAAGGCTTTGAGCACAGGTCCGTTCCTTGCGGGACGCTGTGATCTGTTATGTGAGGTTGTTTACCTTCTGTTTCATATCCAAAGTGGACTAAGGAGATGATAATCTTGATCAGCCGTTACAGCGGTGTGGCTGTAACTCTGGCTTGGGTCATGGGTCGTTGGTCCTCTTCTCTCATTGTCCAGTTACGTTTGGCTCAGGTACTGTAGTTTGTCAGCAGTCATGGGTGGAACAGTGTTCCTCGCGATGGCTTGTCAGTCCTTTCGGTCTCCTGTCTGGTTAAGGTCAGGTTAAGCCGAGCACCTGCAACATTTTGGCACACTTGTGGTGAGAGACTAATACATGACCCTAAAAAGTTCAGAGCTAATGTTTAATGGGTTAGCTAGGTATGTAGCATTAAGCTAGGTGTTTCATGTGTAGCTAGCTAGTGAAGTGTGTCTTGTATCCTTACAATCATAGCTGTGGATGTTAGGACGCTAAGACTTATGTGGTTCCAAGAATATTTTCTGGAAAGGGCATAAGCAGAGATGAAATAAATTACTTAAGATGGTTCTTACGGCCAAATTTTTTCTCCGGACTTAACTGATTGTTCACGAATCATGAAGAATAGGAGGAAAAAGAAAAAAAGGACAGCTTTCCTATTCAGATTATGTCTATTATCAATCCCAGGACATTATCATCATGCCATAGTAATTGTTGAGATTACTTGTGTAGCAGGGTCATAAACATTAGTCCACTTGTTGAGAATGAACAAAATCACAAATAAAGGTGTCTCTGGTTCCTTTCTGGGCCCTATTGGAAATGGAACCACATTAGAACAATGTAAATGTAAATAAAAATCATATAGATGAAAGAATAAACAAGTGAATGGCTGACTGCTATTATTATCAAATAAAAATAAAAAAGACTTAAATAACTGATCAAAACAGCAGGAATGATCTGAAATTGGGAATAATCACTAGTGATTCACTTTTAGATTTGCTTGGACCAACACTCCATAGTGGGTCACAGCTGCTGCATGTTCAAGACTACACTGTGTGTGTGTCCTCCAAAAGTTTAGTCAACATGCTAATGGAAATTCTCATTACTATAAAAATTCTTCTCTAGCTACACAGTGTACATGTAATTAAATTAAATTTAATTAACAAAGTAACTGCAAATTTAGCCGACCACGTTTAGCAAGGACTACGCCTAAACTAGTGAAGGTGAAATTCAGCTGAGAAGAATTGAAAGTAAGGAAAGAGAAAGTAAAAAAATCAGAAACATCATGTTAGTATTGTGTTGTCACGAACGCGCTCTATCATCCCAGTAACAAATGAGCGGAGCTAGAGGTAAACAAGAAGAAACAACGGTGCGTCTCAGGTGCTGCGGTTATCACTCCGCCCAAGTAGCAGTGCTTCGCCTTCTGAGAATATAGTTCCCAGTATTTATACGGTTAAAATATGGCTGTGTTTCATATGACCTTGTGATTTGTACACTCTGTGACTATACAAATCACAACATGTAAATAGGAAAATGTTTGCGTTATTTTGTCACTTATTGGGATTAGTATGCTAGCTGTAGCCATTTACATCCAGTCTTTGTGCTAAGCTAGGCTAGCGGTGTGTGCGTCAGACAGAGTTACAGCACGCACGGAGATGAAAAAGGTATGTGTGGACTTATCTAACTCTGGGGGATACGGTGAATAAAATAGTCCAAAAAAGTCGGCGTGTTCCTTTAACCTCTAAAAGCAGAAGAGGTTTTGCTTTCGCATCCAAACACACAGTGACAATACTTCAGTTCACTGAACTCTCGTCTTCTTTCATTGCGTATGCCTTTGGGCGGCATTATGCTAATATTTCACTCTGTGACGTGAATGTTTGAGAAAGTACAGTAATATCAGGCCTTTTTGGCTGGTCTGAAACAGCGTTCTCTGTTAGATAGAATAAATCGCATTGTAACTTTACAGATTGTATGAATGCACAAACAGATAATTTACACATTAAAGGAAAAGAAATGACCCCTTCATATGACCCCTTTAAATGTATATTTCTTTTGGAGTAAACAGAATAAAAAACTAAATGTCAAATGCTTACATTTTCTTGGTTGAGTTATGTGAAAGAACCTTTATTGTTAACAGGGATGTTGTTGCCCATTTCATAATTTTATAATTTAAATATATAACATTGTACATCATTTACACATGACCATAATTATTGTTGTATTTTTATGCTTCACATTACAGGACATAAATGATCTCATCAAGAAAAGCATCAAAATTGAAGATGGAAATCCTGCTCGATATCGTCTGAAAAAAAAAAGACCGAGAAAATGGGTGAATCTGAACTATATAGAAAAATGACCGTTGGAGAGAGAGACTTAAAGAAACACTATAAAACCATTCTGATGGTGGGAGGAACAGGAAAAACAACCCTGATCAATTCGATGATCAACTACATGTTAGATGTTCAGAGAAAAGACAAGGTTTGGTTTGAGTTTTGGTTTTATCTACAAGAGAGTAAAACTGATCTAACAATCATCGACACACCAGGATATGGAGACACTCGTGGAGTTGATCTTGATAAACAGATCTCTGAGAGTTTGCTTCGTTTATTTAAATCTAAAGAAAGTGTTCATGAAATAGACGCAGTGTGTCTGGTGATTATGGCACAACAAAATCGACTCTCTGACAGACAAATATACATATTTGATGCTGTTCAGTCTTTATTTGGAAGAGATACTGCTGAAAACATTGTCTTGCTCTTCACACACTCAGATGGAGCTCCACCTAAAAATGCCCTGATGGCTGTTAAAGAGGCTGAAATCAAGTGTGCAGTGAATGACAAGAATCAGCCGGTGTTTTTCCTTTTTAACAACTGTCAGTCAGAAGCTGATGATGAAGAAAATGAACAGAGGCGGGATCAATCATGGAATCGCAGTTTTAGAGGAATGGAAGGATTGTTCAAGTTTCTTGAGTGTAAAACCAAAATCCCTCAAGATGACTGAAGATGTGTTACAACAACAGAAACTTCTGGTGGCAAATATCTCTAATCTAAAAGCATGTGTTCAAATGACGGAACTAAAACAAAATGAGCTGAAACAAACTCAAGAAGCTCTGGAGCAGAACAAGAAAAATGTAGAGGAAAATAAGAACTTTGAGTATGAAGTTGACGTGCCCTATAAAGAAAAGGTTGATATTGATCCTTCTGTAGCCAAAGCAGCGATGTGCTGCAGCGTCTGTAAGGAGAACTGTCATTATCCAGGATGCTGGTGGGTTGGTGATCTCTCATGGTTCGAAGTGATGAAAGATAATCACTGTATAGTGTGCACAAATAAATGCCACTACATCAGACACGTCAAATAAGCAAAAATATATGTAATAAATACAAGAAAGGAGAAAAGGACATATGCAAAATTAAAGAAGGAATATGATGGGAAGATCGGGCATGGTGAGTCTCTGATCCCGAAGCTGGAAAAAGAACTGCAGGAATTAGAGAGAGAGAAAATAAAGCTGGTGATTGAAGCTTTTTACTGTGTGGAAACTCTGGAAATGATCGCACTCAACACTGATTCTCTGAACACACTTCTGCACATTGATGTTCTGGTTGAGAAGCTGAAGGAAATAAATGAACCTGAAAAAGCTGAAATATTGGAAAACATCAAGAAGACAGCAGGAGGAGAAAAACAAGAAGCTCTGGGATACTTTGCTAGATTTTAATATATTTTAATAATCACAAATAATGTCTCATCTCAAATGATGCTGACACTGAAAATCTGAAATCCTAAAAATGTTTCTGCTGTGTTCAAAATCATATCCTTCATGTGATGTTAAGCTGTATTATCATTGATAATAACTGGAATGTTTTATGAATCTAAAATTTTTTTTAGATTCATCACACTTGCTTGTATTTTCCATTTGTAAATTGCTGCATAAACTGCATCTGCAAAATTAATTAATGTAAAAGTGATTACTATGAATTCTGTATATTCGATTACACAGTAAGATACTATTGAAAATACAGAAGTGATGCTGTAAAAGCAACAAATAGCCAGAACATTGTTATTCATTATATAATGATGTGCATGTAATCATTGTCATTAAGAGGCTGTTAGAGACTGTTTTAACTGTATTATAAAGCACTGTCATCTAGAGGTCATATGAGAAACTGTTGAATATCATAACAGGTGAAAAACATGATATACATTTATAAGCTCTGCTTTACTATAAATGTGGACTGTGCTGTTTATTCACACTGGGTGCTTCTCAATATCCCTCCTCATCTCCTCGCTCCTCTGTCCTCCATCCTATGACCCGGAAACCAATCAAGCTCAGCCATATTGAAGGACATCTCAATTCTCTAATTGCACCGCGAGGAGTCGAGGATCGAGGAGTGAGGAGGCTTCCAGAGGAGTCATGAGCGAGGATACACAGGTGTATCCTATGCGGAAGTGTTTTATTGACTAAACGTGACGCACGTATAAATTCTCCTCCCCCTTCACATCGGTCACAATAATTTTAATTTATACTTTACCCTTGCAGTTTATATAAACCACACATCTCACATATTTCAACAGGGTATCTTGCTTTATTATTGTTTATTATGAATTTTTTAAATAACCAAACTTTAACAACATAAGGGCAGATCCTTTGAGCGCTGCTGATGACGCTGTGAAGTGACGCTGGAGTGATCAAGTATTCCAATGTATAAAAAAAGCTTTCATTCAATTCCTCCGTCCTCATTTTCTTTCCTTGCGTCCTTCCCTCACAACCTACAGGGGGTGGAGCTGAGGCGCTAGGAAAGGAAGCGAGGAAAGGAAACGAGGATGCACAAATAAGAAATGAGAAGCACCCTATGACTTTTTTTAGCGCCTGTGTTTATTGCTTCATGCTTCATGTGTTTATTGAGAATATTCAGAAATATATTTTTCTTTAGGTGAACTGTCCCTTTAAGAGTAAAGTATGTTAGTCAAGTAGTACACTCAGAAAATCCAAAATCTAATCCTGAAACTGTGTCCATATCTATCATCACAATTGCTTGTATTTTTATAATTTATAAGTAGTTTTGGATAAATGCATCTGCTAAATGAACAAATACAAAATACTATTTGATTACTGCAATTATTTTCTAGCTATATATTTTTTTTTTCAAGGAATAATTTCAAATTGAGAGCAACATATACTTGAGACTAATAATACTATAATAAATAACAAATAGCCAGAACATGAATATTTATTGTAAAATAATTAGGGCTGGGCAAGTTAACGCGTTATTATCGCGTTAACGCATTTATTAATTAATGCCGACAATTTTTTTATTGCACGTTAACGCAGTTTTTTTTTATTATTATTTTGAAAGCCCGTTGCTCACTGGCTCTGAATACACATAGGCCAACAGTCAAACCATGATCACAGGAGGGGTGGGATGTTGGTCAGCCAGCAAATAACCCACCCAAACAAGCAGTGGAGAGAGGCAGGTTCTCTCTGGTGAACAGTTAAAGAGTTGCGCTCCCCGAGTGAATGACAGGCGCTCTATGGATAGTACCTATAAAACCTATAGATAATAACTATTTAGATTCTGGAAACTCACTAACAGCGAGCCGAGGATCAGTCTCTCTTCTAATGATTTGTGCTGCGCGTCCTTTATAAAAAGTTATAGACAATTCAACTTCGGCAACGCGCGGGCGCGTGCGTGAGGCGAGCATGACCGCAACAGTTTCACAGGAACGCACCCGCTTGTCGCTGCACCTTGTGCTCGACCACTTCACCTCACGCTCGACCACTTCACCTCACTCTTGGCTGATTTATACTTCTGCGTCGGACTTACGCCGAAGACTATACGCTATAGACTACGCGTTGGTTTTCATTTATATCTCTGCGTCGTTGTCCGCGTTGACGCGCAATTACACATGCAGAGGGAGCATGTGAAACCCGGGGAGCGGTTCTAGCAATCACAGCGCTTGCGGTACGCGTAGAGTTGACGTTACATTTTTGGAGAGGTGCACGTCAGGGTATGCCGAAGTGTACGCGCATTACACAGCTACGGCGTGAGTATAAAGTATAAATTGTTTTTTTACTCTGTTTAATGTAATCTTACGTGGGAAACCATGGCATGACCAAACCTATGCTACTATAAGTAACGTTGGTCGACTTATATCTGTAGTAGTGATCATGACCTCTGACTACTACATAGACTGTTTCTGCTGCTCCCTGATAAAAGATACCTGTTGATACCTGTTCAGAAAAAAAAACAAACAAGAAAACTGGACTCGTTTTAACTAACTAGATAAAAGGTAATGCCCTGGCAGTGGCAAATAGCTTTGTTTAAATATTTGATTTGATTACATAATGTTTAAGTTGAGATTTGAGATTACTGTGTAAAGGGAATACTGCTGGTATAAAAGCACCTTATTTGTTTAAAGTTATTGCACTTTTGTGTATATAGCAGTACATTTAAATCAAAAGTGCGCAATACACTACTTTAGAAGTCATTATTCAATTTTGCGCATAACAATGCGATTAATCGCGATTAATCGCAAGAAAATCATGCGATTAATCGCGATTAAAAATTTTAATCGTTGCCCAGCACTAA